>JAKTRJ010000017.1:0-170740 GCA_030579655.1 Liangdongia dryadoides
ATTGTTTAGAAGCTAACTTCAACAAAAATTCGGACGATTTTAAAGGGTCTATGAACAACACGTAAACAAACCGAGAAAAAAGTAATAATATAAAAATGGCATCTTTGATCCAGGGGATAGATTCTGAACAGGTTGTTCGATCAAGGCTTACTGCTGATGATATTTTTAAACAATATTCACTTTATCAGATTCGTGATTTGGCTGATGAGTTTAAGTAAACATACTGTTTATAATATAATTGAGAACTATATTAACAATCTTTTAGAACCAAATCTACCGAAAAAAAGAATGAGTTGAGAAGTTTGGTTGGTGCTAGGTATAGAGATTTGATCAAGACAGCTGATGATATTGTTACTATGGAAAGTTTGGTTAAATCACAAGATAAACAATTATACAGTGTGTGTTTTAATGATTCAAAAACTTTGAGTAAGAATTTAAGTATTGATGGTAATGTAGGAAAATTTATTGATTATCAAAATAGTCATAATACAAATATTGATGAGATCAATTTGAAAAAAAATAACGTTGATACCATTGTTAAGAATAGTGAATTATATTTAGAACTATCTAAAGTTATGAATATCAATTATGAAACAACATTAGATGATATTGAACAAATTTTAACACAATTAGATTTAAGTGAACAATTTTATCAAAACATTGATAGAAAAAATGCATTAAATTATAAATTTAAGGAAATTGAAGTTATTTTATTTGGTAAGATTGGAAGTTGTAATACTGAAGAATTAATTCAACTAAATAAATTTATTGAAAATTCATATATGAGATTTGGGTTTGACATAAAGAAATTTGATGAACTATTATTAGTGAAAATAATAAGTATCATTAAGATTGATAATTTAAAACATTTATTATCTAGTTTTGATAAATTTACTACAGATATCAAAGACAAATATACCAATGATTGTGAAACTATACTATCCAGTGTGGAAGTTTTAATTAAAAATATTGATGTCTCTAAAGAAAATAAGTTAACATTATATGAATTAAAAGAAGATAACAATTATTTACAAAACATTCAATATTTAAGTAATGGTTTAATATACCCAGTTTATCAAAAAATTTCCACAAAATTTAATGAGTTTACTGAAAATGCTAAATATTTAAAAATTATTGATTTAAAATTATATAAAAAATCACAAAAACAATTTAATGAGGTTAAAGAGTTGTTTAAAAAACATGCATCAGAAACTGGTAATCAATTATTAGTTAAATATCTCACTACAATATAATAACCATAAATAATAAACGTCATAATGAAATCATTTGTATTTATCAATCATCTTTTGACTTGTATAATATTTCAAAAAACCCAGAATCGAATTCAGCATTAGTTTCATTTCTAGTTTGTTTATCGATCAAATCATTATACAAGATCCCAAAGACAGCTGGAATATCATCATGTTCATCCATACCTTGAGCTAATTGAGCATAGTAGTTCTTAGAACAAGAATTTCTCTGTTTATAATATTTAACAAATTCATGGATAAAGTTCTTTTTGTCATCATCACTTAATTCTCTCCATGGGATGAATGTAATTTCAGTAGTTGTGGTGGTTGTAGAGTTGAATCTTGCATAACTCACATTTTTAGTTTGTTGCAGTAGAGTTAATTGTCTCAAAACTGGTTTAAATGGTTTAATTGATCTAAACATTTTATTTAAATTGTAGTTGACTGATGCACACTTTTTCAATTTGAATACCGTAAAACTAATATAACAATGAATGAAACCTTATGAAACTGGATATAACAACTCTGGCGAAGTATTACAATTCAAATAAAACTTTTCAAAGAATCAATTGTCAAAAAACAACTTAAATATATATAAACCCGCAATAAATTCAGTTGTTGAAGTTTATACCGTTATAAAGATTATTTAGATGCAATGACGTAATTGATTAGTAAACATTTTTTTATTTACAAAATAAAACTGAGAAATTAACAACAACAACAACAACTTTAACACCAAAGAACTAAAATAATAGAGGTTTTTTAGATATGAGTGAGCTGAAATTATTAGTTGAAGCTAGTGGTATTAATAATCCTGTTGGTGCTCTTGCATTCGACTCTAATGGGTTGTTAGGTTACTATGGGGTTGCACAAGTTGATGATTATGATTCTTTACAACAAGTTCAATTGAAGGATGATTTTGGGTTATATGAGTTAAATGGATAGTGTGTTTTTTAATTTTTTTATTGTTTTTATGATTTATTAATTTTTTTTAGTCGAATCTTACTTTATGGTAAAGATCAAGTTTTAGCTGTTTACACTCCATTAAAACAAAATTAATGGAAAAATACATTAACATATTTTTAATTCAAGGTCATTATTCAATACAGTTAGATAAACATGAGCGAAAGTTTCACATAAATCCTCCAAAACCACCACCAAAATTATTACCACCAAATCCAGGACCTCCAGGACCTCCAGGACCTCCAAACCCACCAAAATTACCTCCAGGATTGCTACCAAATAAATCTCTTCTAGCATCGCTACGAGCACGATCACCATTTAAGCCACCAACTCCAGGTTGATTTAATCCAACTCTACCAGGAAGACCCATTCCTATAGCGTCCAAATCATCCTCAGTAACAGGATCATCATAACGCACGTTCAAATCTGAACCTGGAGCATTTAATCCAGAACTTCTATCACCCCTACCACGTTGGGTAAATAATGGATGGTTTCTTGACATGTACATACCTTGATGTTGTTCAGCTAGTGGATCAATATATGGTTTCATTTGTGGATATTTGGATGTAGTTGAGATATCATCAGAACCAATTGATGGTAAAGACATAGGTTTATCTTGTGGTGGGAAAATCTTTTTAGTTTGTAATTCTTGTTCATCATCAAATTTAGGAATTGAAGATGTAAATTCATCATCTTTTAAAGATGATGTTGAGGTTGTTTCTAAAGTTGGTAGTTTGTTCAATTGTGGCAATAATTTGAGGATTTCCTTGTCATTGTATTGTTCTTTATTTAATTCAATAGTTTCAGAAGAAATAACTTTAGAACCTTCCAATATTGTAATTAAATAACTATCATTTAAAATTTTAACAATAACAACTTTAACGTTATTGTTAAAAGAAATATTCACTGTAGTTCCTTCTTCTTGCTTGGAAACAACATTGTAACCATGACTTTTCATCCATGAAATAATACTATCACTAACAATACTAATTCCCATCTTAATTTCTCTTAATTTTTAATAACAGTTATATATAATTTTATTATTGTTTTAATTTTTGCCATCATAATAATAATAATACCTAAAAAAGTAACTTTCCTAATTAGGTTATTATTTGAATTAAATCAGAAAAAACATCCGAACACCACAAAATCCGACTGGCCAGATGAATTTCTTGTTTGGACAAACAAGTCAAAAAGAGAGAAGAGAACAACACCAGTTGTAAACATCAAAACGTCAATCAGTCTAATCAAAGAAAAGTGATTGTTATTATTATTGTCATCGGAAAAAAGATAATTAACGGTGAAGATATAAAATTGAATTGAAATATGACTACGACGGTTCCAAAAATCTTCTCATTTAGTGAATTCAGCGGCGTTGCTGATGCTGTTGCTGATCAAGTTGTTAGAGCACAGAATCAAGCATTGGATATTGGCATAAATAAGACTTCTGAATCTTCACAAAGCATTAGTTCAACAATCACAACTCCATCAAGTGCTACATCAAATATAGATCTAACTAATACAACTACAACAAGCTCCGGTACACCAATAAATAAAAAAAAATCTAAGGATAAAAATATTAATAGAAGATTTAAAATTGCAATTAGTGGTGGTTCTTTAATAAGTGTTTTAAGTCAAGGTTTGTTAAAAAGAGATGATATTAAATGGGATAAATGGGATGTTTATTTTGCAGATGAAAGATTAGTATCATTTGATAATATAGAATCAAATTATGGATTAGCCAAAACTGAAATTTTTGATAAATTAGAACAACTTGGTAAACCTTTACCAAATATTTATCATATTGATGAAAGTTTAATTGATGATGCTCAAGAATGTGCTGATGATTATGAACAAACTTTAATTAAAGGTTTTGCAAATAAAGATTCTGTTAGATTACCATTATTTGATTTATTTTTATTAGGTTGTGCACCAGATGGTCATATTGCTTCAATTTTTCCTAATGATCAAGAAGTTTTAAGAGAAAATTTAGCTTGGTGTGTTCCTGTTGAAAATGCTCCAAGTGGTCCTTCAAGAAGAATTACATTAACTATTCCAGTCATTTGTCATTCGCATCGTGTTAGTTTTGTTGTTGAAGGTGCTGTTAAAGCTAGTATTGTTAAAGTGATTATGGAAAGACCTGAAAAGGGATTACCAGCATCTGTTGTTAATGAAGGTGCTGCTGGTAGAGTGTCGTGGTTTGTTGATAAAGATGCTTTGGCTGAAACTTATCTATAGTCTTTTATCATCTCCATTCAAAACTCATATATACACATATTTCTTTTTGGCTTATAATTGTTACCTACTTGCTTTCTATTTGATCTTTGATCTAATTTATTTTTATATCACCATTTTTTTATTATTTTGTTCAGATAATGTTTAGCATCTTTGATTATTATTATTATTATTATTCTTTGTTACAATTCGGTTCATTATTATTTTTATTTGTACACTTTTTATTCTTGTTACTGGGCAAGTACAATTTATGAATTATCTTCTACAACACAATCCCAAATATTTATGAAACATTAATATAATAGTAATATTCTTTGAAATTGAGTCTTGTAGTGTTTAATTTTAAACTCCGACTAATAGTATATTACAGCTAATAATAATTAAAAAAATAAATGTATATATTATAATTAAAACCAAAAATTAGATATTATGCATTAATTTTTAAATATAAACTTTTCTTGTAGTATTAATGTAATAAAAAAGCCAGTTGTAAATGTGCCATTAAACCTAATTAAAAATGCGTCATAAAATAATAAATTTAAAAAAAAAAAATGATGATGATAATAATAAACCAAATGCAAAATATCAAATTTCAAACAGCTAGCTAAATGCATTTTATTTAAATCAGATCAATACCTTCCAATTTTTTTAAAGCTTTTTGATAATTACCATTATCAATAAGTACATAATCTTGTTCATTGAGATCCAAATAATTAAGACTTAAATATTCATTCAATTTATTAACAGAAATTTCTAACATTTGTTTAAATTGATATTCATTTGAATCAACTAAATCAAATTCATAAATAAAATTTGGAAGTATTTTTGGTTTAAACAATAATTTTTTATTATGATAATCAATAATAAAATCATTAAAAGTAAGAGAAACATATTCAATTTTAGTAATGAGTTTAATAAAATCAAAAACTTCTTCTAATTTTTCTTCAGTTGGATATGGTTTAGCAAGTATAAAATTTAAATAATTAGTTTCTTCAAAAACAACCAAATCAAATTTAAGTTCACCATCAATATCATAAGTTTTTGTAGATGATGAAAAAATAATAATTTTGTTTAATGCAAGTCTGTATGAATAACTAAATGTCATGATATATGGATGTGATGATTAAATCAGTGTCAATTGAATTTGTGTAATAAAATAAAATAAAAGAAGAAAAATCAATGAAGGAAAAGTTGTTGATATTTATACTTTTTGTGTACTTCAGCGGTAAATCATTAAATCAACAAAACCCAAAAATCATTTAATTCTCATTTTCTCTAAAAAGCTTCTGGCGCTATCATAAATGAATAAATATTGAGCTTTAGATTGTACCATCATCATTCTTTGTGTTCTTAATCTATGAACAATTGTTTCAATTACATCTTCATTTGATGATTCTTCATCTTCAATTAATGTCACAGATGAGGCGGTTAATCTATTATTATTTAAATCAACAAATTGTTTACAACAATTGAATAAATAATCTAAAGTAATAAAAGTACCAGTTCTACCAACACCAGCAGAACAATGTGTAATAATTGGAGCATTTTCTTCATTAACCGCCCTTGCTTTTTTACTTAATCTATAAACAGGTTCCCAATCATCAGGTTTATCAAAATCTTTCCATTGATCAAAATAAAAATGATGAATAATTCTAGTATCTTTTAAATTACCATTATTATCAAATGCTTCTAAATTCATTTTTGTATAATGAATTCCAAAATTTTCATCTTTAATAGCTATTTCATCATCTTCATCACCAACTTGAATACAAGTAAGTTTTAAATTATTAGCAAATCCTTCTTCATAACCATTTAATTCTGCACATCTATCTAATTCATCAACCCAATATTTAAAACATTTCAATTGTGAACCTTCTTGTAATGGAGTTACCATCACTATAACAGCTTCTTTATTCCGCCTTGTTGAACGTAAAACCATTTCCCAAAAATCAATAACAGTATTTTCTAATGGACCTTGAGTTGCAATATAATTCATTGAACTTGAAGGTAATTGATGAAGATTTAAATATATTTTAGAAGCATTAATATAATCATTACAAATTAAATTTTTACCACCATTATCAGTAAATCTTTTTCTTAATTTTACTCTATTATAATCATATGGTAAAATATTTGCAAATCTATTCTTATGAAATTGAAATGCATCAACACCTTTTGAAAAACTCCATTGAGATTCTTGTAATTTTGTCATAGCATCATGAATACGTTCTCCTTCAACTAAACCAATATATTTAAACTTATCTAATAGTTGTTTTTGAGAAAGTGTTAAATACCATGGAATTTCTGATGACATTATTGGATCTTGAATCTTAACAATTTTACGTTTTGGTTTAAAAGGTGCTGATAATTTTTCTTGAGATTGTTCTTTTTCTTCTTCTTGTGCTAAAGTTTGTTGTTCAGAATCTTCTTTAGTTATTTCTTCTAATTCTTGTTCTTGTTGTTGTTTTGGTATTACTGTCATTGCTTCTCCGTAATATAGTTTTTGATTATACTGAGATTGAAGATTTTTAAGCTTTTTAATTAACAGAACCATCACTTTAAATTAAGTTGTAAACGAATGACTATAGTGAGATTTATTATATTATAATAATATAAAGTATATAATATAAAGTATATATTACATCTTTTTTACATTTTGTTTATTAATTTACTCTTTCTTTAGGTCTAATCGGAAGGAATTAAATAAACTTCCAATACTAATTTTAAATGGATCTTAAAGATAGAAATCAGTATAAACAATTAAATAAAATACCATCGTATTAATCAAATTCCATAGATTTTAATGAATATAATTTCGCCTTGTAAAGTAAAAACCCTCATAAAACCACGTTTAAAATCGCGTAGTGTTCCCGTGTTGGGGGGAATCATGTCAACAGAAGCAAAACCATCAAAGGACAACAAAGGAAATAATAAGAGCCCAATAAACACAACAACAACAACAACAACAACAACAACAACAATCAGCATATCAAAATGAAAACTATACTGCTCACTAGAACACAAACGTTATCAAGAGTGAGATCATCTAGATATATTTCTGACTACATTACTTACCCAATTCAACAACATCAACCTCCAAATGCTACACAAATACCAACAGGGCGCTTCAAGATTTCACTACTTAAAGCTCCATCACATTTTGGATATTACTCTAGTAGAGTGACTAGACAATATAATGAAGATAAATATAGTGTTAATTTCATAAAAGTACCCGTCATTAGAAATGATTATGGATTAAATAAAACTGTTCCACAACATTGTTTTATTGCTAGTATATTTGATGGTCATGGTGGTGATGAATGTAGTAATTATTTACAACAAAAATTTAATAGTGCAATTGAATCTACTGAACCTAATGAAGTTGAATTTATGAAATTATTAGAAAAATATAAAGATGATGTTGGAGGTTATTGGAAAAGATTATATAAAAGAAGAAAAGAAT
Source organism: Liangdongia dryadoides (assembly GCA_030579655.1). Classification (NCBI taxonomy): domain Eukaryota; kingdom Fungi; phylum Ascomycota; class Saccharomycetes; order Phaffomycetales; family Wickerhamomycetaceae; genus Liangdongia; species Liangdongia dryadoides. The sequence goes on from JAKTRJ010000017.1 coordinate 7,912, forward strand.
ATTATCAAAAGTTAGAAAGAGACCTAGATGATGAAATTGATATTGATGATTTAAAATTAAGAATAACACAAGCTTGTTTGGATTTAGATTATAAATTTTTTTCAAATTTTCAACAATCTGGATCAACTGCAACTTCAATAATGATTTATAACATGGATACTAGAGATCAAAACAACATGTATTATGATCCAGAAGTTGTTTCTAAATTGGTTGTTGCACAAATTGGTGATACAAAATGTATACTTTGTGATAAGGATGGTAGAGCACATTCTTTAAGTCCTGTTCATCATCCAGGATCTCCAATTGAAGCACAAAGATTAGTTAGATATAGTGCTGGTATTATGACAGATTCTTTTGGAGAATCAAGATTCTTAAATTTTGCTAATACCAGATCTTTTGGTGATATAAGAGCAAAAGGAAAAGGTATTACTGCTGAACCAGAAATTAATTCATTTTTAATTGGTAATTCCAATTATATACTACGTAATGGATTACAAGATAAAACTGTTGGTAAAGTTGGTGGTGATGAATGTTTTTTAGTGTTGGTTAGTGATGGTGTTAGTAATTTTGCTAGTGATCAAGAAATTGTTGATCTAGTACAAACTACTATTAATAATAAAATTGGTAGTAAACCTCAAGATGCTGCTGAAGAAGTTGTTAAATATGTAGAAGCTATTGGTGGTGATGATAATGCTACTTGCTTGGTTATTAGATTAGCAGGATGGGCCAACTGGCCAAATAAAGATAGAACTGGTGCTTTAAGAGAAAATAGATTAAGTGAAGGTATCTCAGGATTGAGAAGATAGAAAAATAGAAAAATAAAAACCCCTTTTCTCCTTAAAATTACCTACATGACTTGAAATTGTAGTGAACAATAAAATTTTTATAATATATACATGCATTATTTTCATATTACAATTTGAAAAAAATATCTATTTGTTTTTAGTTTGAGTGTATTGAAATCTCTTTCTAGTTGGAACAAATTCACCCAACTTGGAACCAACCATATCTTCAGTAACTTCAAAAGCAACGTATTCTTTCCCATTATGAACTTGGAATTTAACACCAACAAATTGTGGTAAAATTGTACAAGCTCTAGCATTAGTTCTAATTGGAGTACCAGTCTTCAAAGCATGGGCGATTGGTAATGGAACAATGTGTGGACCCTTCCATGCTGAACGACCTTTCAATAGCGTTATACTTGGTTTCATTTTTTGGTTATAGTTGTATGGATGGATCTGTTAATGTTTTTTTTTAATCGATGGATTATCAAAACTTTGATGCTCTGACATCAGATTTTCATTTTGGTCAAATGGTGTTCTGATGTTAAAACTTTAAAAAATAGGGTAATCCGGGAATAACATAAACAATACACAAACAATAAATACAAATATTCTACAACAATATTAGTTAAAATCGTTTATTCGAATATACCAGATATTTTCATTCGGTCATAACAGTGTATTATATAAAAATAAAAGTTGAGTGATAAATAGTATTCATGTTAGATTTGGTGACAGTACCAGTGGGTTCATAATAATTTAACAATAGTATAATTTTGTAGATATTCATAATGTCATGATAAAAGTTTGGGAAAACTTATAAAGAGATACCACCATGACCATGGGTCTTAACTAGTTGGGAACTAGAAATGGCACCTTTGTTTTCAACTTGTTTTAGACGTAGTTGAAAATATGTGTAACCTAATAGAGCAGCAGTGGTTAGACCAGCACCAAGAACAGTTTTAGATGGTTGAGCCATTTTGTATAATATATGATATAATTAGTTAAAATAAAATAAGTGATAACACCTGAAGTGACAAAATTAACAGTTGTGTCAAAATTTTTTAATTATTGGGGTGCACTTCAGTATTTATAAGTTCATCAAATTAACCACGCAAGTCTCCAACAAAAATATACTAGAGATGTATCGAGAAAGCATAAAGTTGACCAATAAGCTGTTAGTATTGTTCTTAAGGCCTCTAATATGGTGATTTTTATGGTATAACACACCCCGGAGAATCTAGCACTTTGCAACTATGCGTGGAATTCATGCGGGTTAATGCCGATTGGAAGGAAATGGATGTGTATTCCGGCAGAAAAGTGGGAGCAAAGTATGGGGTATACTGCAAAATGAGCTCACGAGTCATAGCAGAGTCAAAGGTTATAGAAGAATTATAGATAACGATAACATAATGAAAAGAACTAAGACATAAAAGACATGGGGTTCAATGCATTCTGCATCAAGATAAGATTATTAGAATTTAGAATCACACTGGTCACTTTCCATTAAAGTTTAAGAAACAGTCATTCTCATTTTGCTATGTGACGTGAATAAAGTTACAAGAAATGATGCAATCAGTGTAAAACCTTTGTTAGTACTTTAACCTGTTAAAAAAAGATAATATTTCTTTAACAGGATTTTTGTAGCAAGCAGGAATAGACCGAGTTTTTAAAATGTCATTTGTGTCAGGTTATTTTAAGGTTCACTGAGGATGCGTTTATGCATATTTGTGCATATATTTATAATTGAATAGAAAAATTTACAGAAATAACAAACTTACTAATTTATCATAATAAAATGATAATAGTTTGTTTTTTATTAATCCTTGTGTTATATAAAGGATTATCAATAATTATATGCGAATAGTTTAATATTCATGGCCACTGAATCAATTTTGTAATACTTCAAGTCTCCCGGAACATTTTATTATCTACATTTTACGATTAGTATCAATATTAAAAATACTGGTAAATAATCTTCACCATTGGAAGTTCATAAATTTGTTATTATCATTATGATCAAATAAATAACTGAAATTCAAATCATCAAACCAAATAATATAATTTGAGTTAGGATTAGTATTCATATCTTGAAGAATTGGATGAAACATAGCAGATTCATGAGGAACTGTGATAGGTGGATCTACATCTGTATTGTGTTGGGGTTAATTCACTTTCTGTAAATATTGTTGATGTATAGTATTTAGCTGTTGCTTGTTGTTCTTCATCTAAAATGTCTTCCAACAAGTTGTGTAGCCGACAATTCTTTCAATAAATAAATGAAAAATCAGCTAAATAACAACCCCCAATATATATCACATCATAAGTTGGTATATTATTTTCCAATTTCCATCTAGTTGGATCTAATTCAAAGCTAAAACAGAATAACCATGAATATGTAGTTTCATCATAAAAGGCAAGACATAGTAAAGATTGAAACATTGTGATTGATATAGATGAAATTGAATTGCTATCCCAGTACATTTCTTACTGACATAACGCTTTTTTAGAACATGTATGAATAAATTTGATATATATTTGATCGTTGGAATTTTTGGGTACACAAGTTTACTTAGTACCACTATCACTTTTTTTTAAATTCAAATATGTTAATTAATATTGATTAATCTTGACATAAAAAAATAATTAAATGGTGAATAATTTTCTGTATTTTTGAAATATTTTCCTTTCTTTTACAATAAACTCTGTAGTTTCTTAGGCATAATTTTCCAATCTCCAATTAGTTCAAACCACTTTAATTGTTTAATAATCAAATAAAAGTTGGAAATTGTCTTAATGCCGTTAAATTTTAAAATTGATTATTTACAGTCACTTTACAAACTAGGGTTGCTTTGTAATCAAATTCAAAATTAAACCAAAATCAAATATTTAGAGAATATGACATTATTATATGGTATTTATATGATACTATTTACTTGATGGTTTATATTTAAATTAAGTCAAAGAACCTGTAGTTTTTATTTATTTGCCTAGTCCCTATAGTCTTATTAAAGAAGACTTCAAGGACTTCAAGGACTACGGTTAGTCTTACTTTCAAAGTCTTGTATTTTCCGGGTAAGTTTCTAAATCAAAAAAATTCATAGCGATGAGATGAGGTAGTAAATAATATTGATAAATGGAATAATTAATTGTTAGAGATTTGGTGATCTATTGTTTTATACCTAATATGTTTGCTGCTAGATTTGATCCTTCTAGTCTGATAACGACAACACCTACAAAGAGAACTGCTAGTGATGCTGAACTTGATAGTGATGAAGAGGTTCAAGATGAAGAAATGAAGGAAGAAAATGAAGAGGCTAATAAAGAAGAAGAAGATGATGATGCAGAAGAAGAAGAAGAAGAAAAAAAAGAAGAAGAAGAAGAAGATGGTGATGCAGATGAAGAAGTTGATCATGATCAAGAAATGGAAGATGTAGTTCAAGAACAAGAACAAGAAAAACCAATTGAAGTTGAACATGAAGAAGTTGAACAAGATCCAGAATATGCCAGTAAATATGCTTCAGTTTTATCCAGATTTAAAGCTGCTAAACAAAGCAATACAGAAACCCAAGATGAAGAAAATGAAGAAGATGAAGATGATGATGAAGAGGCAGCAGAAAATCATGAATTAGCACCATTACCACAACCAGAATTACCAAGAGATGTTAGAATATCCAAATCTTTGACACAAAATTCTTTGAGTTGGTTAGCTACACCACAATATATAAAGATGAATGTTACAAAACCATTTACTGAATTTGATATATCATCAAATATTTTAAATAATCTTAAAGATTTAGGATTTAAAGATGCATTTTCAGTTCAAATTAAAACTTTAGAAATTTTATTACCAGAAATTAATAATAAATTGAATCCAAATGCTGTTAAAGGTGATTTATTGGTTAATGCATCAACAGGGTCTGGTAAAACTTTGGCATATTCCATTCCAATTATTCAAGCATTAAGTAAAAGAGTTGTTCCAAAAGTTCGTTGTTTAGTTTTGGTTCCAACTAAACCTTTAATTACACAAGTTTTAAAAACTATGACAAGTTTATCTAAAGGGTTAAATTTAAATATAACAACTTTGGGTAAAAATGATATGAATTTAAATGAAGAAAGATTAAAAATGATCAAAAATACGCCAGATATTATTATATCTACACCAGGTAGATTTGTTGATCATATGAATTTGAAAAGTTTTGATTTAAGTAATTTAGAATGGTGTATTATTGATGAAGCTGATAGATTATTAAATCAAAGTTATCAAGATTGGAGTAATATTTTAGTTTCTACAATTGATACTATAAATGATAAAAATGATATTTTAACTAAATTTCATAAACCAATTACTAAAATGATTTTTTCAGCTACATTAACAACAGATTCTGGTAAATTATCAAATTTAAAATTTAGAACACCAAGATTAATTATTGTTAATAATGAAGATTCTATTTTAACTAGTGATAAGATTTTCCAATTGCCAATTAATTTGAGTGAATATTATATTAAATTACCAAGCAGTGCATCTGGTTATAAACCATTATATTTGATTAAATTATTAACTAGTATTACTACACCAACTAAAGATGTTTTAATTTTCACAAAATCAAATGAAAGTACTTTGAGATTAACAAGATTATTACAATTATTAAGTGATGCTTTAAGTTTAGGTATTGTTATTGATAGTATTAATTCATCTTTAAATAAATCTACAAAAGCCAAGAAATTGGATAGTTTTGCTAAAGGTAATATTGATGTTTTAATTTCTACAGATTTGATTGCTAGAGGTGTTGATATTTTAACTATTAAGCATGTTGTTAATTATGATTTACCACATTCTAGTAGAGAATATGTTCATAGAGTTGGTAGAACTGCAAGAGCTCAAAATAAAGGTGATGCATATAGTTTGATTATTGGTAAAGGTGAATTGAAATATTGGAACACATTTAATGGTGATATAAACAGAAGTGAAGATGCTTTAAAAGAAATTGAATTGAAGAAAGAAGATGTTCAACAAGATTCAACTATTGAAATTTACAATAATTGTTTGAAAGAATTGGAAAAACAAGTTTTCAAGAGGTCATGAAGATAAAGTTATATTGTATTATTAGTATATATAGAAGATATTGTTATATAGCATCAGTATTTTTGATAAAATCTATAGCATTTTGAACAGTTTTAACAGATTCGAAATCAGAATCATTAATTTCAACACTAAATTCTTCTTCGATAGCCATTACAGTTTCCACCATATCTAAAGAGTCCATTTGTAAATCTTTTTTAAAGTTGGTCTTTGATGTTATTTGAACAGGACCTTCTTCTGGATGATCTAATTTTAATTGATGGTTAATAACAGTAAATAAACGGGATTGAATATCTTGTTCTGATAATTGAGAAGCGTAGAATCTTCTCAGTGTGAATTGTTGTGTGAATCTTGGAATTTGTCTTGTAGTTATTGATGATTTGAATAGTCTGAACATTGTGATAAAGCCTTATGTTATTTATTATTACTATTAATCAACTTTATTACGTCTTCTTCTTCTTCTTCTCTGTTTTCACCAAATTTTGAGATGTTCGGATGTTTTAAAATTTAGTCAAATTTTTCAAATTTGGACATCAACAACCAAAAAGTGTTTTAGTGAACAACAAGATAAAACAACCATCTTTTGGGATCAATCATGTTTAGAAACTGTTTCCAATCTATGTTCAAGAGCAGTGCATTTATTGCCACTAAAACAACACCAGCTTCTGCTATTCTAACATCATCCTTGAAAACAAACAACAATATCACCACATCATTTAAATTAAACCAAGCATCACAATCAATCTTTAAAAGATATGTTACTATAAACCAACTTAGAAGAGGTCAAGGTAAACCAGATAACAAGAGACCAAGCAAGTCACCAGATTTACAAAATTGTCCAATTAAAAAAGGTGTTGTATTAAGAGTGATGGTTTTAAAACCAAAAAAACCAAATTCTGCATTAAGAAAAACTTGTAGAGTTAGATTATCAAATGGTCGTGTGGTGAGTGCTTATATTCCGGGTGAAGGTCATAATGCTCAAGAACATAGTGTTGTTTATGTTAGAGGTGGTCGTTGTCAAGATTTACCGGGTGTTAAATATCATACTGTTAGAGGTGCAATGGATTTAGGTGGTGTTGCAAATAGAGTTACTTCAAGATCAAAATATGGTGTTAAAAAACCTCAAAAGGCTGAATAAGCGATAATTTGTAAATAATATAAACATGTATATATTAAAAATAGATCATGATAAGTTTTTTTTTATTTAATATTTATTTAAAATTATAAAAAAAAAGTTAATTAACGTTCCAAGAAACGTCTACCAGAAGCTGTCTTTCTTTCAACTTCTTGAACTTCAGGTTTAGCTCTGTTTAAAACCTTTAAGTATTGAGAAACTCTTAATCTCATTCTAGAATGCATATAAGCTTTTGAACATTTGATATGATAATGGAAATAATTTCTAAATAATTGAATATGAGAAATTGTATTATATCTTTTTTGTGGTAATAAATGTCTTGGGAATAACACAAAAGTAACATAACCAATATTATCACTATTTGTAGATTTAACTAAATCTCTAATTTCTAAAGGAGGTTCTTTATGTGAATATAAAACTTGTGGAGCATTTTGAACAGCTCTTCTTCTTGCATCAACAAATTCTTGTAAAAAAACTTTCCCAAAGATTTTATCAGTTTCATCTTGAAAAATTGTAGAGAATATTACAGTAACTCTATCAAATTTTGGTTTTATATAAATACTTTCTTCTTCTCTATAATTAATTTCATAATGAGAATTTGATTCTGGTTCAATTCCAGTTTCTTGATATTTTTGTCCTAATTCAGCAGATTCATCAAATGCTTTTTCAAAAGGAACAGCTAAAGAATTTCTTTTTAATAAAGAAATTTGACGAATAATTTCAGTTTGTTCTTCTTTTGACTTTAAAGCCAATTGTTCTAAATCTAAATAAATTGAATAATCATAACCAGGCTCTGTTGTACCAACTTCATATTCACCATAAATGGTGTGTAATTTATCTAAAACATTGTATTTCAATAAATCTTTAAAACATTTTGAATTTATAGAAATTAATAATTTTGTTTTTGATTCAGGTGTTGATAAATGGAAAGTTGTATAATCAAAATCAGAAACAATTCTATCAACTAAAGCTGGTTTAACAACCAATTCATTTAATGTGTTTTTAAGTAACAAGTTTTCACTTTCCAATTGTAACATTTTATATTTAATTGATTGATTTTAGTTATTTGATTACACCTTTTAATATCTTTTGATCCAATTTTACTCCTTTTTCTCTGAATAAATTTATACATCCAGACACCAAATGAAGTATGCAGTCGTACGCATTGGGATGCATCCGCAACATCACTCTACATCACTCTACATTCATCACACATTAAGAATAGCAATCAAATGAACAAAGAAGAACAAAGAAAGTTATTGGATTCGCTTTTAACAATAAGATTGAGATCTACAACAGTTTAAAACACAAACGTTAAATGTATATTTTAATTCATTCTCAATGTAAAATATCAATTGTATATAAAACCAGTCATAACAATAATATTAAGAATGAAAACTTTCAATTCAACCATATAAACATCAATGTAATTAAATTAAAGCATATTCAAATCAATAAAACATTAAAAATGCGCTTAAGAAGAAGAGGAAAATTTCTTTTCGATTTCAGCCTTCAATTCGTTGTATTTAGCTTCCAACTTGGTCTTTTCTTCACCAGTAGAAGATTCAATCTTTTGCTTGATTTCAGCAATCTTTTGTTCAACTTCATCCTTCTTGGAAGAAAGAGTGGAAGCAGCGTTAGAAGCAGCAGTGGAAGCAGTGTTAGCAGCAGAGGCAGCAGTGTTGGCAGCAGAGGCAGCAGAGTCAGACATTTTAAATTATAGTAATTGTTCTTTGATTAAAAAGTATAAAGAATTAAAAAAAAATTAAGTTTACAGAAAAGATGGGAAAGAGGCCTATTTATATTGAAATTTTGGGGGTATTTGCCATTTTGACCATATTAAGTAAATGACGTGTGCAACTGTTGTAATTCACATGATTTGGATCCACTTTAGTGGTTAGTTTACCTATTATTGAACTAAAACATGATCCAAATTGTGTTGTATGTGATTTCCTTGTTTAAAACTGTTCAATTGCTTGCTTATTCATATAACCCGATACTCGTATTTTAGCAAAGGTTGCTATATTCTTATGGAAAAAAGAATCGACTAGAAGATTCTTTAACCTGGAATGATTGTGGTTAAATACTCTTAAACAATTATTGCTACATAAATTCTTTGATAATATTAGAAGTTTTGTTTATTCTGTAGAGAAACAAGCAAAATCACTTGAAATTGCGTTTGTTCTAATAATTAATTGTATATAGATAAACTTGCAGCTTAATCTGAAGATAATTACACCCTTAAAATGGAAAATCCCTGAATTGAGTATAACATCATAATCCTTAATTTATAAGAACCAATTTTTTTTATAGCAATTGAGTTTCAATTTGACACGTACGTTAAAAGTCTCATCACAGATGTTTATGACATTGAGTATGAAAACATCAAACTAAAATAAAGCTCTATGTATGTATTATCTGATCTTATAATCAGCTTTAAGTTTTATATAAATGCCCCTCATATCTATAAATAAACTTTAAACATCTAAACTTTCAAAAACAAAATCAGGTGCACATGAATTCTCTTGAATATAAGAAGCATTGATCAAATCATTTTCAATATATCTTTGTACGGCTTCATCCACATTAGATGAAATACCTGCATCAAGATGTCTTTTAACAACTCTAGTTCTAGCCAAATTAGGATCAATATTAATTTTCCATCGTTCATCAACTAATAAAGAAATCTCTCTCCAATTATCATCTTTTAATAATACATAATTTCCTTCTATAAACACAATTCTATGAGTTGGTTTAACAATAATAGCATTTTCTTTTGGATCTTTAGCTTTATGATCAAAATCTGGGGCAAAAATATTAACTTGTGGTACTATAGGTTTTCTTAATTTTTGTACTAAAGATAAAAATGAATTAGAATTAAATGTAAATGGAGAACCACGACGTTTAAACGCTTCTTCTTTATTAGGAAATTTTTCCAATTCAGATCTATAATAATGGAATCCATCTTGTGTCACAACAACTGCAATATCATCTTTAAATAATTGTTGAATCTTTGCCACTATACTTTTAGAAATTGTGGATTTCCCGGAACCAGGTGAACCTGCAATTGCTATTAATACTCTTTGATCCTCTGGGATTTCTTTTAGTAAATTTATTGCTCTATTTACTAATGAATCTTCAACTTGGTCCATATATGACATGTTGTTTTTGTTGGATATTAATTGTCAAAATTATTTCAAAAATGTAAGATTGTCAAAAATAGTTTTAATATATGATATATAGTTTATCTTGTTGTTTGTTATATCAATTAATAGCTGCTAAGCTCTAGAAGTTTTGTACAAAATACAACAAATATTTCAATATTGTCTCTCTTTTAGATCACAGAATGGATGAATGTTTTCCGCATCAAAAGCTTATGAATGGATGGAAGTTTCGAATATTTTAAAATAATCTTTTGAATTCAATTATGGGTTTCTGAATTCCACGATTTTTGAATGATTATGTTGTAAAATTAGGTAGAATTTTTACAAGTGGTTTATATTTTGTATTTTATATTTTTTTAATTCATTCATTACTTCTAATTTACTTCGGGGCATACAAATATACACCAATATACATATTCTTTGATCTTGTGAACAATAACTATTTACAAACAATACGTACATAAATTGCCCCTCTGCCCCTCTTTAATTCTTTTGCTCATCACAATTGAATTGTATTCAAAAATTTAAAGAAAACGGTTTTTTATCTATTTAACATCTGCAGCAGAGTGCATCTGTATAAAGTTTAAAGTTTTTATCTCATCTAATTTGAGGAGTTGAAGTAGTACATGATGTATATTTGAGAGAAATAAATTAAATAAATAATAATAATAGATTTATAAACTACATACATTTTAACATAACTACTTAATCTCCAGCTTCTTCATATTCTTTCAGTTTCATAGTAAAATGGTACGTCCACTGTTTGTGGTGTCCGGATGTTTTTGCAACTTTTTTTTTTTTTCGTTCGTCAGAGAAAAATTGAACGTCGACAATAACAACTAAAAGAGATAAAACTAAATAAAAACCTTTAAAATAAACATCATTAAAAAGAACTTAATCATCAATAAGATGTCATTTAAGAAAGGTAAAGATGTTCTTCAGTTTGAAGACACTTATAATGGGTTTGAATCTGATGAAGATGACGCTTTAAATGAAGCCACTTTTGGTGCTGATATACCAGTGGGACAAGATTTTAATTTTGGTGGTCCATCTGAACCAGTTAATAATACTAATACTCAATTAAATTTTGCTCAAGCTGCTGCTCAACCAAGTTTGAATCAATTTCAAACAGATGATGCTTTGAAACCAATGGAATCCTTATGGGGAAACAATTATGTTTCAAATCAACAAGATCAAAATCAACAACAACAACAACAACAACCATCAACTGCTGGTTCAGGAACTAATGCTTTATCTTTGGATGAATTAGAAGCACAATTGACTCATCAACAACCTCAACAAGTTGCTCAAAATCAATTTGCTCAACAAGGTTATCCAAATGTTCCTTCAGTTAATTTCTTTTATCCTCCTGGATTCCAAGGTCAAGGTCCTCCACCTCCTCCTCCACCTCCAGGTGCTGGTTTCCCACCTCAATTCAACTTGGCTCAAATCCCACCACAACAATTTGCTCAATTACCACCTCAAGTTCAACAACAATTGTTACAACAAGCTCAACAACAAGCTCAGCAATTTCAACAATTCCAACAATACCCAAATGGTCCTTTACCACCACAGGGTCAACCACAACAATTCACTCCTCAACAGCAACAACCACTTCAACAATTACCTCCTCAATTGCAACAACAACAACAACAACAATCCTCAGCTCCAGCTCCAGCTCCAGTTCCAGCTTCAGTTCCAGAACAATCCCCAGCTCCACAACAACCTGTTCCTCAAGCTCCACAACCAATTACTTCCCCAAATCAAGAACCTCAAGAGCAACAGCAACAACACGAAGATGTAAAGAAGGAACAAGATTTGTCTCAATTCCCAGTCTTGGGTTCTGCTGAAGCTAACAATTTAAGAGGGAAACACCACCATGATACTCCACAACAAGTTCAAGAACAACAATTACAACAACATCATCACCAACAACATCAACAAAACTATAATAACCATCCACACCATCATCAACAACATCAGCATCACCACAATAATCAACAATACCACCATAACAATAACAATTATCGTAATAATTATGGACCAAATCACGTTGAAAATTTTAACGAATTAACTCCAGAAGAAAGAGAACGTTTAATTAAACGTCAACAAAAATTGGCTAGAATTGTTCAATTTTCAGGTATTATGACTCCTCGTGATAAAGATTTTGTTACTAGAGTTCATTTATCAAAAATTGTTTCTGATGATCCATATGCTGAAGATTTTTACTATCAAGTTTATAAAGTTTTAAAAACTGGTAATGAAGTTTCTAATTTCAACTCTATTGCTCAAAATTATTTAGATTATTCTGGTCATAGATTAGGTGGTCGTCATCAAAGAGCTGATGTTGCCTTACAAAGAATGCAACAACAAGTTCAAAAAGCTGTAACTGTTGCTAAAGAAAGAGCTAAATTAACTCCAAATAAAAGAGAAGGTACATTGGGTAAATTGGGTGGTGCTAGTAGAACTAATAAGAATGTAAGACAAAAATTGGAATTACCAAAAAGACCAGAATTACCAGAAGTTACTCAAAGTGGTAAGAAATTTGTTTTAGCTCAATTGGAAACTATTTATGATAATGTTTTAACTTTGGAATCTGAAGAAAGACAAGGTAAACAAATTAATACTGAAGCATTATGGGATTCTTTAAAATTATTTGATGATTCTCATAATTTAAACCCATTTATTCAAGTTTTATCTCATGAAAAAGGTTTGAAAGTTTTCCCAAGAATTTTCCATTTCTTGAATAGAGAACAAAAATTAACAGTTATTACTTTAATTTTTGCAAACTTGTCATTAATTAAAATCATTTCTAAATCTTCTTTCAAAAATTATCCAAATGATGAAATTCCAACTGATGTTTTACAAAGCATTGAATTATTCCGTATGGCTGTTTTGAAACCAATTGTCATGTTCTTATCTTATGAAGCAGTTTTAAATGAAATAATTGGTTTATTAACAATTTTAATTGAACATAATAATGTCTCATTCTTATCAACTTCTCAACTTGGTTTATCTTTAATTACCATTTTATTATCAAGAGCTGAATTGATTAAACAAGAACAATCAATCTCTAGTGAAGATTTACAACAATGGAATAATGCATATGATAAATTGTTTTCTTCATTAGAAACAAAATTATCATTAATTTTCCCATCACAATCTGTCCAACAAGATGATTCTTATATATGGCAATTCTTAGCTTCTTTGGCTTTAAGTGGTAAATTAAACCATCAAAGAATTATTGTTGATGAAATTAGAGATTCAATCTTTGGTTCTATTAAGAAGGCTAAAGAAAGTGATGAAGCTACAAAAATCAAGACATTAAACAATTTGAACTTGTTGTTAAATGTCATGGGATTGTGTGCAAATGAAAATGAGATCATGGAGATGAAATCTTATTAAACCTGTTTTGTTTAAATTCTATAAATGTATATTATACTCTTTATTTTGGAAAGTAATGCAATTAAACTCATAATAGAATATGTGTAAAAGTATAAAAGAATTGTTGGTGATGAATCTTATATCTTTTGTTTTTCTGTTTATTTTATAGATTATTGAATCGTCGTTAATGCATGTATGAATAATTAATTGCATGACTATGTTCTCATAAATTGTAGTTGATTTTAAAAATTTTCAAATTAGTTAATATAAACAAGGATTCATCGATACAATGATATATCAACCATCTAAGGCATCAGATAATCTTAAGGTTAGTTGAATAGATCTTTGAAAGAGTTGTCTAATTATATTTTATATTATTTTTCCATAAATTTTTAATAATTAAATCGTTTGTAGTTTTACATGGGTTAGTCCTAGTGTACATCAGACTAGGCTTCATATTTAATAAATTGGAGTTTGTGTTTGTGAACATGATTGTTCAACTTTACATAATTATTAATTTGAGGTCTGTTCATACACCAACAATAAGTGAAACTAACTTTTAAAAGGTTTGTAAGGGAAGGCAATTTTTGTGTTTTAACGATCATTGATAAGAGAGAGGAAAACATGATTAGAATTGATCAACAAACTAAGAATCATAGCAACTAAAAACTTACATAAGTTTAAACACCTGAGGAGAAAAACATTAATATCAAAATTGTTATGTGGAAGAATTATTGTGACTATTGGAAACTAATTCCAACATAATAAAAGGACATTGTTAGTTAAGACAAATCAGTATGCTCGATCTCCGTTCACCAATACCAATACAGAAAGGATAAAAGGAAATTAGTAAATGGATTTCTAAAGATTTTCATTAAGACTATTGATTTAAGAGGTTCTTTTCATTTAGCCTAAATACTCTAAAAAGTTTTAAGGTAAGGAAATATCCCAATTTGGTATACTTAAACTAAAAAATACATGAAATTGGATATTTATGGACCCTTGAACGCTCTTCATGATTTTGGGTTGTGAAATCTCAAATATGCATGCGTCTTTTTGGATTATCGACATCATACGGATTAACTTGCGGAAAATCTTTTCATGCAGTGGATTTTTTTCTCCGCAAAAAACTAAAACTTTGAAAAACAGATTATAAACAACTGAAAGATGTGCAACAATGTTTAAATGTCATAGAGAGACATGGTGTACAAAAGTTTTAATAATTATATTGAAAGTTGATAATCAAAAACTTCAACAGTTTATTTGTTAACCAAGACCATTTCAAATGGGGTGTTTTTTTTGGACATAGTCATCAAGCATTGAGTCGCTATTAGAAATTTTTTGTAATACTGCGAACTACATATTATAACATATATATGCACAGTATAAGCCTATATTTCTCCAGAATAGTACGTCAGTAGTAAAGATCCTTGAGCCCTGACTCAGGCTGATCTTAGCCTTTCAAGTTCAAGTTTTTCCTGGGTTTAGAGACATTGAATATAATCTGTTAAGGTATTAAAAGATATCGGTAAATTGACACTTGGAAAATAATAAAGTAGTGCTAGTCATCACAATTTTGTTAAGTGTTTTACTTTTTCAAAACTTGTGGAGTCCTGTTCAAAATTCTGTTGATATCGTTTAACAGTACTCTCCTGATGTCTAGTTGCCTGCATCTTGTTCGTTAATGTACCCCATTGAACTACATTTAAATCTTTAATTAACCGTCACCTCATACTGTCGTCAAGTTTCTCCAGGTTTTTGTGTTTTAACATGACTCCGGAGTAATTAAAGTGGGCATTAAAAGATCTACATCTCATCTCATATAGTCTCGAGAGTCAACACCTCGGTTTACATCAATATCAGCACCGTATAGTTTATGAGTGTTTCTGAAAAAGTACAAATAGTGATAGTTTCCTCAATGATATAATTATTTTTGTTGATATCAAACCAATTGATTATCCAATATCTTGTTTTGTTCATTTTTCAAAAATGTTTACAGGATTGGTTTTATTAGCGGCTACATTAGTCCAAGGTGCTTTCATTAACATCACAGAGGTTGAAGGTAATTATACCGATATCCAAAATGATCCTTACAAACATTCACCATCATGGTATCCTACTCCACAAGGTGGTCGTTTAGACCAAGAAGAAGGTTGGATTTCTGCTTATGCTCAAGCTAGAGAAATTGTTGATCAATTAACTATTGCTGAAAAAGTTAACTTAACCACTGGGGCTGGTATGAGTGCTGGTGTGTGTTCTGGTAACACTGGTTCTATCCCACGTTTAAATATTTCTTCATTATGTTTACAAGATGGTCCTTTAGGTATTCGTGGTGCTGATTTAGTGACTGTTTTTCCTTGTGGTGTTGCTGCTTCTTCAACTTTCAATAAACAACTACTTTATGATCGTGCTGCTGCTATTGGTGCTGAAGCGAAGGCTAAAGGCATTAATGCTATGTTAGGTCCTGTTTATGGTCCAATTGGTATTAAAGCAGCAGGTGGTCGTGGTTGGGAAGGTCATGGTCCTGACCCATATTTAGAAGGTGTTGCTGCATACTTGCAAACTATTGGTATGCAATCTCAAGGTGTTATTTCTACAGCCAAACATCTTGTTGGTAATGAGCAAGAACATTATAGATTACCAACTGTTGAAGGTTCTGCTATTGTCACATATCCAAACATCACTGTCAACACTTCTTCTATTTCCTCAGAAATCGATGATAGAGCCATGCATGAACTTTACTTGTGGCCATTTGCTGAAGCTGTTAGGGCTGGTGTTGGTTCAGTTATGTGTTCTTACAACAAAGTTAATGGCTCCCATGCTTGTCAAAACTCTTATTTGTTGAACTATTTGCTGAAAGAAGAAATGGGGTTTCAAGGGTTTGTCATGACTGATTGGACTGCTTTGTTTTCTGGAGTTGATGCAGCCATTGCAGGTTTAGATATGGATATGCCAGGTGAAATTAAATATTTTGGTGGTAATTTAACTCAAGCTGTTTTGAATGGTTCCGTTCCAGAAGATAGATTAAATGACATGTCTACCAGAATTTTGGCTGCATTAATTTATACTGGTGCTGATAATACTGTCGAACCAAATTACAGTAGTAACACTGTTTTGAATTATGATTATCAGTATCCTGGTGCCAAAGCAGGTGAAAAAGTTTTGGTCAATAAACATATTGATGCTCGTACTAAATTCTCAAAGAGTGTCGCTTTGGAAACAGCAATTGAAGCTATTGTTTTATTGAAGAACGATGATCAGTCATTACCATTGACTCCACAAAATGTCAAGAAAATTGCAATTCTAGGTGAAGCTGCTGCACCATCTCCAGAAGATACTCAGTGTTCATTAGGTGGTTGTTTAGGTGGTGCTGTTGGTACTGGTTATGGTTCAGGTTCAGGTACTTTCTCTTCGTTTGTTACTCCACTAGAAGGTATTAATACTCGTGCTAATGAACTAGGTATTGCTAATATGCATGCTGCTGATAGTTGGGATTTGACTAGAAGTTATGCTGCTGCTCAAGAAGCAGATGCAGTGATTGTTGTTGCTAATTCTATCGCTGGTGAAGAATTAAAAAATGTTGACGGTAATATTGGTGATTTAAACAACTTGACTTTGTGGTATAATGCTGAAGAATTGATAAAGAATGTTACTAGTGTTAATAACAATACTATTGTTGTTATTACTACCCCACAACAAATTGATTTGGAAAACTTCATAGAAAATGAAAACATTACTGCTGTTATTTACTCATCATACTTAGGTCAAGAATATGGTACAGCTTTAGCTAAAGTTTTATTTGGTGATGAAAACCCAAGTGGTAGATTACCATTCACTATTGCTAAGAACACCAGTGATTATATTCCAATTATTAAGGATTTGAACGTTGAGCAACTATATGATAGATTCGAAGATTCTATTTTTGTTGATTATAAATACTTTGATAAGAATGATATTGATGTTAGATATGAATTCGGTTATGGTTTATCATACTCTAATTTTACATTAAGTGATATTGAAGTTAAAACTGTTGAAGAATTTACAGAAACACCAAAGTCTGCAAATAATTATTCTAAAGCTTACTCTTTCAAAAGCTCTAGTAAAGATCCAAAAGATTATTTGTTCCCAGAGGACTTGGCTGTTATTGAAGACTGGGTTTATCCCTACATTAACTCTACTGATGATATCGGTACTAACAGTTCTTATGATTATCCAGAAGGTTACAGCACAGAACAATTAGATTCACCATTCTCATTAGCTGCTGGTGGGTTAGGTGGTAACCCACACTTATGGGATGTTGGTTACAAAGTTAGTGCTAGTGTCACTAACCATGGTCCATTTGATGGTAAATTTGTTGCTCAATTGTATGTTTCCTTCCCAGAATCTTCGGATTATCCAACTCCACCAGTTCAATTACGTGGGTTTGACAAAGTTTCTTTAGGTAATGGCGATTCTACTCGTGTTTTCTTTGATGTCACCAGAAAAGATTTATCAGTTTGGGATACTATTTCCCAAGGTTGGATTGTTTTGAGAGGTGAATACAAATTTTATGTTGGATCATCTAGTAGAAACTTGGAACTTGTTTCCTCAATTGAATTGAAATGATTAAATAATAGAAATTTGAATTTTAGTTAATTTTATGAAGTTAATGTTGTCAAAGTATGAATGAACAAAGATCTATTAAATTTCATGTAGTTCTATGAAGTATAAATTGTTGGAATATTTTCAATTTTTGTTGTATCAGTATCAAATATTTGTAATACACTATCTAATTTAGTTTTCATTTCATCCCATTCACCATCAGCATCACTTAGAACGGTGTTTGCACCACCAGCACCTAATCTCCAAACTCTATCATTTGGACCATTTGCTTCAACGTCATTATCAAGACTGTACAAAGACCGAATAATGACACTCCAATCAGCAATATCATTAAGAGACCAGTATCCACAAACACCACTATATATACCTCTTTTTTCTTTTTCTAAAGTTTGTAAAATTTCAACAGATCTTTTCTTTGGAGCACCAGTCATTGAACCTGGAGGTAATGAACTAGCTAGGACATCGATACCTTTATACTTAGTTCCATCAAACCTACCTGTGATTGAAGAAACCATTTGGTAAACAGTTTTATATTCTTCAATAACCATAAGCTCAGGTGTCTTGACATTACATAGCATTGTATGTAAATCATGTCTAATCAAATCAAGAATCATCAAATTTTCACCCATTTCTTTTGGTGTTCTTAGGATTTTAGTGGCTTTTTCTTTAGTCATATCATTAGTTTTTTTCACGGTACCTTTAATTGGTCTTAATTCACATTGGTTCTTATTCCAAGTTATAAATCTTTCTGGGGAAGAGCTGATCAAAATTGAATCAGATGGGAAGATAATAAAAGCTGAATATGGAGCAGGATTTTTTGTGACCAAAGTTTTGTACATTTCCCATGGTGAGACTTTATTATTAGGAGTGATGATTTTAGTTTGTGTAGTTAAACATAACTCATAGGAATCACCATTTAATAAATAATCCTGACAAGTTTGGAAATTTTTCTTATATTCAATTTCATCTGGTAAAATAATTTGTTTTGCTGGAATGAATTTTGGACATGTAACCTTATGCTGTGAAATCTCAGGATCTAGTAAACCTAATGCTTCTTTAATGATAGTAAAGAAACCTTTTGGATCTTTAGAAATTGAAACCATAATTACTTCTTTAGTTGAAGTATTAACCAAAATGGAATTTTCAATAAACATGAATTTTGTATCAGGTGAATTTTTAGTTGTAGTTTGATCAGGTTGTAGTGTACAATTAATATGGGAACCTTCTTCATAACTAATATAACCAACTAATCCACCTATAAATGGTAGATTTAATGAATCTGCAAGTTTATAATCTTTTATCTTCCCATTCATAAAATCGGCTAAAAATTTCCATAATGATATAATTTCTTCAGTATGAGTTTTATCATTCTCTAATATTTTGATAATGTTTGGGTTGTTTGTTGAATGTGTAATTTCAATAGAATTTTGATTTGGACATGCAAATATTGACCATTCACCTGGAGAAGCAGCACTATGTAATAACATGAAATCAATTTTTTTTGAATTTAATTGATCACCTAAATATAAAGTTGAACCTTTGATTTTATTAAATGGAATTTTTTCAATAACCAATTCATATTGTTTTTGGGTATTTATGATATTATTTAATACTTGTTTTTGATATAATTTTTCCAATTCTAAATTGCCTACTAAAAGCTTTGGTTTAACTAAATATTTGGATATAACCTCTTGTTGCATTTGATTGATATCATTAGTTGAATATGCATTTGTTCTTGACCAAGTTGTACCAGAAGTCTCATCAATTTCCAGAACATTAGTTCTAAATGATTTATTATAATTCAATGCAAACTGAAAAAAATTCTTTATTATTAAATCACCAGCTTCAGAACAAGCAGATTCTGGGTGATATTGAACACCAAACCAAGGTTCATTTTTACTAGCAACACCCATGATGATTTTCCTATCACCATCTTCAATACAATATGATAATTCTTTCAAATCATTTGATAACTTTGAACATATATAAGAATGATACCTCACAGCTTTTAAATCTTGGGGAACATTTTGATAAATTCCTTCATTAATATGTTTAATGTCATAAATTTGACCATGAACAACATTTGGAGCATTAGTTATAGTACCATTTTTTGCTATACATAAACATTGGAAACCAAGACATATACCTAATACAGGAATTATAATTTCATGATTTTGGTCATTTTTGAAAAAATCAGGAATACAACCAACATCTTTTGATAAATATGGATTTCCAGGACCAGGACCAATTATAACAGCAATAAATAAATCTTGATATTTTAAGAATTCTGTATAAGTGAATTCATCATTATGAACGGTGATGACTTTATGGTTAGTAGCATCTTCAATCATTTGTCTTAAATTCCCAGTAAAGGAATCATAAGAATCGATCAATAGGATTGACATGATGTGTCTTTTATTTATAAGTTATAATGACCGATGTACTGTGTTTTTTCCTTCAGATCAATTTTTACAGATCCAATTTTAGTGAAAAGTTTTGACACTTCCGATGAGCTTTTGATATGAAAAATTGACTTCTTCATGTGAAAAAACATCAACAAAAAATTTCAAAAACTATTAACACAAAAAAAAAAGAGGATCAAAACAAGATGATTGAAGTAGTGGTGAACGATAGGTAAAATAAATTATTTCAAATGTTTTTTAAAATATTATTAACTTCTTGTTTTTTTAAGAGTTGGTAAGAAAGTTAGAGTTAAGGTATGATTGTTATAATTGCTTATTTCCATTTGAATATTAACACACATTCTTTAGGCCCTTGAAGATGATTTAGTTGGTGATTTCAAAAAATTATTGGCAGCACAAATTGGTACAGCACCAAATAAGATTGTTTTGAAAAAAGGAAATACCACTTTAAAAGATCATATATCCCTTGGTGATTATGAGATTCATAATGGTACTAATATCGAATTGTACTACTCTTGATCAAAATTTTATGAAATTCTAATGTACATTATTTTAATATTTCGAATGTTGAATTTTTCTGGATGTAGAGCAAAAACTTTTGATGTAACTAATATAGAATGCAATCAAAAATCAATAAATTTAAAAAAAAAACAAAAAAAAAACAAAAACAGATACACATATCATGCAAGCATTATTCATAAGAAGTAGTCAACACGGTTAATTTTCAAGTCTTGCTGTCTGTTTGTATATTCATCAACAAACAAAGGTTCAGGAGGATTCACATATTCATTATTTTCTGGAGCTTCATCAAATACATTAAAGTAATAATTTTGGGCATCATAAATCTCCATGACAGAAGCTTTATTACCGCATCTATAGCAATAGTTTGGGGCTGACCAAACAGTAGTGACTAATCCTTTGAAATAAATTTGATAACCATCATTACAAAGTTGATGAGCCCGTAGAATTCTATCCATATTATTCATTTGAAGGAATTTTTTAACGACATCAACACCAAAAGTATAACCAGCACCTCTTGGTGATAAAGAAAAAGTTGAATTTTCATCATCAGGGTCAGACCAAACTAAATCAGCCATTGCACCTTCATGTGGGATTTCTCTAAATCTATCAACTAATTTAATTTGATCAATTGAGTGAACACTTGGGGAAAGACCACCATGGATGCAAAAAATAGAGTTATCAATAACAACAGATAAAATCAAATAATCAAACATATCAGTGAAATAAAACCAAGTACTTGGTGAACCATATTTACGAACACATTCGGAATAAAATCCATAATTTTGAGTAATTTGACGTGATTCATGATTCCCACGAACTAAATAAACCCTTGTTGGGTACCTTATCTTGAGACATATAAGTAAAGTGATTGTTTCCACGCTAAACATACCTCTATCCACGTAATCACCAAGAAATAGATAATTTGTATCTGGACAATAACCACCAATTTTAAATATCTCAATCAAATCGTAAAATTGCCCATGGATATCACCAACAACTGTGACTGGAGAATTTATATAAACAACATTACTTTCTTTGACTAATATTTCTTTCAATTTCAAACAAAGAGCTTTGATGGTGACTTCTGGGAGGAGTTCTCTTCTATATAATCTCTCTATGCATTCGTCCAAATCAGCTGGGGCTAAAAAAAAAAAGGTGTTAATATTAACAAAACCCCGATAAGATTAAAGCCTTACACGATATATCATGCATTGTAATCTCTCCAATGAACACTTCTTTTCTTCCTTGTGCTGTTACAAATGTTTATATGATGGTTAGTGAATGTTGCCCGTTAACCAATTTTTTTTGTTTATTTTTTTTGTTTTGATTTCAGATCAACAACATCAACAGAATTTTTAATTGAAAAGAAAGAAGAACAAGAAGAACAAGAAGAAGTTTTTAAGTGTTTGATTCATAGCGTAAACTAATCTATTCTGCTATTCAATCTGAACAACACATACCTTACAAATAATCTACAATAACACGCTAAACAAACAACAGCAGTGGGTTATCGGTAACACTGCCTAGGTGAAACAACAACTTTGAAAAATACAGGATTCACACTAAAAAATATTATAAGGAAACCTGCCACTAAAAAGAGCAGAAAACAAAGCTCAGTATGCCCCTCTCAGCTTCACAGTCGTCTGTACCCAAGAAATACCTGGACAGCAAACCTTTGCCGCTACCTTATGATTCAACCGGGGAAGAAACTTTTGAACATGAATTTGCTAGAAATGATATCCGTGAATTAGTCCACGCAATTACCCAAGAGGTCAAGGAAAGAGGTTGTAAAACTCAATTAATTTTACTTCCTTTCCGCCCAAAAGCTCGTGAAGGGAAATTAACTGAATTTTTATCAATGGTTATGCCAAATGGGAAAAAACCAATATCGCTTTCTAAAATTGAAAAAATTGTTCGTAAAACTGATGAATTCACTTTAATTACTGCTTTAAAGTATTTATGGGCAAGATTACCAACAAATTGTATAATTGGTTGGGATGCTTATGATAGTTTTAGAAAATTAGAAAAAAAAGCTTTATACCCTAAAAAAGCATTTCTAGAATTTATGCCTCAATGTTTAGCTTCTCCATCTCATGCTTCAATTGTTTATGATTTTTTGGATTTATTAGTTACCATTGCTGCAAATGCAAAAGAAAATCAACTTTCTGGTAGAAAAATTGCTAAAATGGCTGGGTTATGGGCTTTTGCTGGTCCTCCAGATTCTGCTAAATTAAGAAAATCAAGATTGGATCCTACTGAAAACACTTTTACTGAAGGTCTACGTGACTGGTTACCTTCTGCTGATGCTATGTTTCATATGTTATTATCATTTTTAAGATCAATGTTACCAGATGATGAAAGCACTAAATTACAATTACCAAGAACTTTACAAGCTTTATTAGCTAGTAATTCTTACCCTCCACCTGGTCAAACATATTCTTCCAAAACTTTAGTTAATGTTCCACTAGTTACAATTAGATCAACAAGATTATCTTCCTCTCCAATGGAATTGTTAAACAAATTACCAAAAGTTTTAAGATTTGACAATCAAAATTTATTTGAAGCTAAGGAAGATTATGCATTGTTAAAATCTTTATGTAGAAATGATGCTAATATTATCAACAAATTATCCAATGAATCTAGAAGAATTTTAGAATTATTATGTGAAAAAAATGAAAATGGGTCCTTAACTAATGGTTGGGTTAAAGATAATTTAGATCATCATTCTCAACGTCCTTTAGAATATGATGTTGATGTCACTAGAGTTGGTATTGATGATTATTTTATTTGGACTTGGATGTCAAGTTTATCTTTTGAACAAACTGCTACAAAGAAAAAATTATTTGGTAGATCTTTAATCTCTGAATTCGTCTTTGATGGATTTAAAAAATGGATCGTTGTTGAAGAAGTTAGCATGGATGCTGGTTTTAGAAACCAAGTACCTCCTATACCACGTAAAAACCAACAAGATGATAGACCAACTCATCCAAAGACCAAAAAAATGGTTGAAGTTATTGATGTTGATTCTGATATAGAAGATCATCAAAGAAATCATCATAGTAATAACAAAGAAGGTTCAAATTCTCAAAAAATGACTAAAATTAGACAACAAAAGGCTCAAAAACCAAGAAGTGCTTCAGTTGAAGAAATTGCACCAACACCTCCAAGAAAATCATCAAATCCATTATCTCCAAGTTTGAAATTTTTAAAATCTTTTGCTAGACGTAATAGTGATTCTACTGAAAAACATGCTGCACAAAGTCCAAGAACTAGACAAGCAAAAGCTAATATAATTGATGATAATAGAAGAATCTCTCAATGGGAAGGTTTGGGTATAGAAGAAGTTGAACCATTACCTGAAATTCAAACAAATCAATATAGATTAAGTATTCCATTAGATGATTTAGGGTTTGATGATGATTATAAATTTGATGACTATAAAAGTGGTGACCCTGCTGCTACTACTTCTAAAATTCAACCATCTCAAGCAAGTGAGGAAAGTTTTACTAAACCTTTGAGACCTCAGCAACATGATAATAGAGAAACTGAAAGAAGAAAAGTTTTGGATAATTTACCTGATGATGACAAACCATTTGCTACTGATTCTTTGGAAGAATTAGGTACCATGGTTAATGAATTATCAATGAGATTACAGGAATCTGAAAATAAATTGGCTGCTGTTACTGCTGGTAATCGTGACTCAAGACCTTCGTTAAGTGATTCTGTTTCTTCAAATACAAGTGGTAAACCAACAAGAAAGAAACCGCCTCAATTGACAGATTATGAATTGAAAAATCCAGCTAAACAAGTGCCTGCTCCTGGTATTGGTCCTGATGGTATTAATAGAGATCCAAATGCACCAATGGTTCCAATCAATAGAGGCCCAAGTCCAATTAGAACTGGTCCATATGGTCAACCTCCAAGTCCAACAAGAGGTAGACCTCAAAGTTGGATTCAACAACAACCTCCAAGCCCAAATAGAAACATGCCACCACCTGGGTTTAATAGAGGACCAAGTCCAAATAGAGGCACTCCTAGTCCATACCGCCAATCCCCAAGCCCAACTAGAGGAGGCGGTCCATATGGTGTTCCAAGTCCAAACAGAGGTGGCCCTCCAGTTCCAGGTCTTTATGGTCCTCCAAGAGGTCCACCTGGTGCTCCTGGAGTTGTACCTTATGGTCCTTCAAGTCCAAATAGAGATCCAAGTCCAAATAGAGGCCCGCCTGGTACTGAAAATTTTGGCCAACCACCAAGCCCTGAAAGAGGTCCAAGTCCAACTAGAAATCCTGGCTACAGAAATTCCATGGGTCCTGTTGATCAAAATACACTTGGTCCTGGTGGCCCTATTCCTGGTGGTCCAGTCCCTGGATTTAATGGTTATTTGCCAAATGAAAACAATGACCTATACCAAGGTCCTCGTAATTCTGCTCCAGGTCTAGTTCCTGATTCTCGTGAAAGCTATTACAGTACTAATTTTTATCCAACTGGTTCTCAACAAAGTGCTGAAACACCAGAAACTGAATATCATGACTCAGTGCAACAACCACCAGTTCTACAAGATGATGAAGATGATGATGATGATGACGACGATGATGATAATGGTCATTCAAATAGAGTTTTTTCTGTTGCAACAAATGGTACAAGACTATCAAAAAGGGATATTAAATACATCCCAGATTCTAAGGTCCCAGCTTCTATTCCAATACCCTCACCACCACGTCCTTCTTCCCCATTAGCTAAGTCTCCAAAAAGATCTAGTGAAACGTTTCCATCAACTCAACCTGGTATTTCTCCAGTTCCGAATTTGAAACCAAACGATAAAGCATTACCTGATCCAGCTACTCCAGTACCAAACAGAGTTCAACAACAACAACTTTTACAACCACCAAATAATTACGCTCATTCACATAGCTCTGATGATTCACAATATGAAGATGCCAGATCTTTTGCTACTCCCCAACGTGCTCTTCCTGTCAAACATAAAGGTAGTGTACCAAATATTACTTCTCCTAGCCAAAAGTCTCCTATCAGTACAAGAAGTGTACCATCTCCATTTCCACAGAGAGGGTCTCCATACCAACAAGGACCACCACCTCCACAACAACAGGGCTATTCTCCACAAGGTGCTCCAGGTCAAGGTGGTCCTCCATCTGGGGGCGCATTGCCTCCACAACAGAGTTATCCACCTCAAGGTTACCCATTACCACCTCCACAAGGTTATCCACCTCAAGGTTATCCACCTCAAGGTTATCCACCACAGGGCTATCCACCACAAGGTCAATCACCACAAGGTTATCTACCTCAAGGTTATCCACCACAGGGTTATCCACCACAGGGTTATCCACCACAGGGTTATCCACCTCAAGGCTATCCACCACAGGGCTATCCACCAAGTGGTTACGCTCCAAGACCTGGTTATGGTACTCCACCTCCACAACAACAATGGGGTCCTTCACAAGGTTATCCACCCCAATCAGGATATCCACCATCACAATCTAGTACCACTTCTCAAAAATCATCACAAAGTGGCAGTCAAAAGACTTATAGTGATTATGCAATCAATGCATTCATGCCACCAACTGATCAAGCTGGTAGATTACATCATAACAAACGTGCGGATAAGAAGAATCTACGTGCTGCTTTGAATCAAGGTGATTTTGGTATTTAATCATGAGATTGTTATTTAATTTCTCATTCAGAGTTTTTTCTCTTATCATACTTTATTGATACCACTTGAATTCTCTCACATTATTTTATTACAAATTAATATTGCTTTTACACTACCTTTGCTGTTAATAGGACATTAGTCTATGTATAATAAAACTTAATCTTATAATTTAATACATTTCAAATTTGAACTTTTTGTAATATTAATACCTCCAGTTATCAATTATGTCCAGTTATTGTTAGATAAGATTTGTGTCACATTTTTACGCGTCGCGACGCATATTCACGTGACATTTGTTTACAATTTGAGTTCCTTGAGGTAATTTATAAATATAAATATCCACAAATGTAACTGAAGAGATAGATCTTTTCTTTTGATAGGTATTCAATCGACAAGAAATTGCAATAGTAATATTTTTTTGGAATAGAGTTTGTTGTTAAAGAGGTAGGGCCTAGTTTATTTTATTATAACCAAGACATCCAACTATTAACAACTTTTAGCTATGCCAATCACGTCTGATACTCCAGAAAATCTGGAGATAAATGCTGAAATAGATTGTGATTCTACATTGATCTCTACTCATGATATGATTTTAAACAGTCTGGTTAAAGAAGAATCACAAGAGATGTTTATCTCACCACCTCGTTCTCCCGTGCATGCTGGCCTTCGTGGTTCAAACTTACGAAAAGTTGGTGTTGTTGATAATGAAGATGTTAGAGAAGTTAACGATGCAATTGCAAATAATACTATCTCATTGGAAACCCCTATCAAGAAAAGTTTTGACCTAATTGTTAGTAATAGTGCTAATGTAAATGGTGTTCCAACTCCGGAAAGTACACCTGAAAAGAAACAAACATCCCTTCAAGTTAAGAATGATGAAGTAGTTTTGGTGATTAAGCAAAATCGTGTTAATAAAAGAAAAAATTTCCACAAGTTTTTAGGTGCCTATGGTTTTAATGTCAAGGCTCATAAAACTAATAGAAATAATAAAAAACAAAAAAAATCACCACCAAGTTCACGTTCTTCTAATTCTAGAGAAAGTTTAATTGAGACTTCTAATGATGAGCCTGGTGATACAAGCTTTAGTTTAGGTATGGGACCAAAATTAACTAGAAGTTCTGCAAAAATTAATTTTTCAGTTTTATCTTCAGGTTTAAATATTGGATCAGATCATGTTTATGAAACTAGATCAAAGAGTCAAACCCCTACAAGTTCTAGTTCTTCAGAAGTGGATCAAATCCAAATTCAACCATGTATTGGTGCTTCAGTATACATGAATAAGGAAGAGTTTGTTGATCAATATAATGTTTCATTTATTCATGATTCAGAGATTGAAAAAATTCCAAATTTTGCACCAAGTTTTAAAGATGTTACAAGTGTTCAATTTGAAACAGCATTAAAGAAAACTGGGTTTGGTAATAAATATATTGTTGATGAAGATACATTCAAACTACTGAAACAAAAATGTGAGCCATTTTGTGGTCAAATTACTGATAAAGAACTGAATATTATTAAAGCTTTCAATTTTACACCAGAAGTGTATGCTGATACCAAGAAGAGATTTTTTGCTGAAAAGGCAAGAAAGACTCATTTAACTAAAACTTTCAAGAAGACTGATGCACAAAAGGCATGTAAGATTGATGTTAATAAAGCTTCTAAATTGTATGAGGTTTTTCAAAGTTGTGGGTTATTGAAAGATGAATTGTTTGGTGATTATTAAAGGTTGGATTCAAAGAGGAGACATAATTATGATAAATTATCATGTATTAGTATGGTTTGGTTTTTTTTTTATATATTTTGGATAGTTATTGTTGTGTGATGAGTGTAATTTGGTGTTTTTATTTTTATATTTGGATTATTTTATTTTGGAGATTACTGAAGGATTTTATTGTTATATTTAATGAACAAATTTTTGTATAAGTATAGTTATTGTATGGAACATTACACAGTAGGGTTTTGAGATTCTTTTTCACCAGGACGTGGAATAGTCTTGATGACTTTAGCTGGAGAACCAACACACAAAGTATATGGAGGTAAATCCCTAGTAACAGTAGAACCAGCACCGACAACAACACCTTCACCAATTGTGACACCAGCAGTAACAGTGACATTAGCACACAACCAAACTTTATCACCAATAGTGATTGGTTTTGAATATTCCAAAAGTTCAACAGTTCTCTTGTCAGCCTCTATTGGGTGCATTGGACAAGCTAAAGTACAATTTGGACCAAACATAACATCATCACCAATTCTAATTAGACCAGTATCCAAGAATACAGTGTTGAAATTTGCATAAAAATTTTTACCAATTGCTATATTGAACCCACAGTCAATATTGAATGGAGGTTCTATACAAATTTCACCTTTTATTTTCCCAAAAATTTGATCCAAGATTTCTTTTCTTTTGATTGAAAATTCTTCAATTGAAGGAAAATCTGAGAATCTTAATGAAGTATAATCTTTTGCTAATTCATGATTCTTATATCTTAATTCAACTAATTTAGGGTCTAATGAATTATAATACATTCCTGAAATCATTTTTTCATAATTATCATTACGATAAACAGGTTTCAAGTTGTTATAAGCATAATTAATTAATTCATGATTTTTTTCAGTTTCAACACCACTACCAGACATAATATAAAAATGTTATAAACTAATTTAATTATTTAATTGGTTATGTATCATGTTGGAGAAGTCCATATTGGACCATAATTTACACATATGTAGCAAATGTGTGTAAATATGAGTCTGGGTTTGGCTGAAGACCATTTCTCAGAAACAGAAAGTTGAAAGAAAACATTGTAGAGGCAAACAACTTTAAAAAGAAGATTAAGAATAACAAGAACTAAAATTTTAAAATGTCCAATTCAAAAGTAATTACATTGAAAATATCTTCAGAACAGTTAAAAAATTTTCCTGAAATTAATACAATTGGTTCAAAACAAACGCGCTCACCGCAAAAGGACACATTTGTTAAATCAACTAGAGGAGGTCGTGGAGGTCGTGGTGGGTTTAGAGGAGGAGCTGCTAGAAGAGCGAATATGTCATCACCTGCACCACCAGATTCACCATTAAAAGTTGAAACTACTTCAGAGATTAGTATACCTAATGATTCATCAACAAATGCTTCTGGAGATTCTTTAAATACTGCAAATACAAAATCAACACTTTCAAAGGCCGTTATTACAGCTAATGCTGCCGCTATAAGTAGTGAACAAAAAAAATTAGATAAGACTGGACAATTGGTTAGAAAATGGACAAAGAAACCACTTACTATTCAAAGTTTTACAGGTTTTACTGTTGAATTTAAAAGTTGGACTGGTGAACATAAGATTGGTGATCCAGTTGTTAAAAAAGAGAAGAATGTTCCAGGCACTCCAACAAAGAATAAAACAAGTTCAAGTTCAAAATTAACACAAACTAAAAATTTGAAAAAAGATGAAGTAACTGGTACTAGTACTAAAGAATCTACACCAGCTCAAGGTCTAGAATCAAGAGACCAATCACCTGGTATCACTGATGCTGATGATGGATCTTCTATTGTGAGCACACCAGCTGGTTCTGGCGCATCTACTCCAGTTCCATGAATTATAGCATTTCAAGGACCCAAAATATGCCATCTATTTATGTCAAGGTACAAACTAGGCAATTTATATCCTTAGAAAAATACTAGTTGAGAGTTTCTAGTTTGAAGTTATCCTCATTAAGTACACTATTACTAAAGCCATGTCATGTCAGCCACAGGATCACAGTTTATGAAAGGCTCCATGTTTCAGATTCTTTGCAATGAAATAGTTGGTGGCTTTATTAGGTAAAGTGGTATGTTGGATTTGGTCAATTAGAAATCTTTAAGATGATTTTTGAAACTGTCACACTAGTGGGTTGAGCCGTAAACAATAACTAGGTATCAAAAAAGTTTTATTTATTTGATGTTTTTTTGGCAGAATGACCCGAAGTTTAAACAATATGAGTAGTCTATTTTGTTTAGCATTGTTGGTAGTGAGTGACAATCATGTGTACGCTTCTTAAGGACTTTGGTACCTTAAACTCCATTGATCGACTTTGATCGATCAAAAGGGTTTTATGTATGGACACTTGATTTTGTCAGGATTCTTGTTGTTGACGTGAGGATTTAGTGTGTTGGTGCCACAATTTGCAAAAAAAACCGGATAAATTTAGAAAAAACAAGACGTCAAAAATGTATAGAATAAATTCAATAGTTTTACGAGAAGAATGTAGTAGGAATCAAAGTGGAGTAGACACTCTTTTATTTGAGGTTACATCTATTCTCTCCAGGGTTTTGTTTACTTATATTAGTACTTATCTGTTGTTGTTGTGCTGATAAGAAATTATTGAAGCATTTTTTAATGCAGGAAATGAACTTTAAAAAAAGTAAAGCTACGGACGGACTTGTCAACAACATTAAAGAATTAAGATATGCATTGTACTGTGTGTTCTAATTAATAAACTAATACAAATTTCATTATTCTATGCTATTGTAATCTGCCCATTCTAAAACTATCAACAATTCTTCTCAATCTTTTTTTTTCGCCCCTGTGTCGTGTGGCTGCTGCAAGGATTTTTGTGCTGCATGGGACACATATAATGATGAAATCAGTAAAAAATTAGTACCAAAATCTCGTATCGAAAAATTATTAGTAAATCTTCATGGCTTTATGACTCTAGAAATGCTCAAATGCATATCCATGGGAGTATAAATATACTTGTATAACCCTTACATTTTTTAATCATATGGTTAATAAAGTTAAACTATTTAAAACTTCAATTTCAAAAGGGAGATATCAAAGACTCCGATCAGTTGATAACCAGTTTTATTTACAGAACGATATAGAAATGGCTGAGTGGCCAGGGGAAGCTGGGCTTATTGAAAAAGACACTATTGGTGGTCTTGATGATATCGATAGTGTTAAAGAAGTTAACTATCATTCTGAAAAACAAAAAAGTGGTCATTACGTTGCAAATGATAGTGATGTTGAAAATTCAAGTAAAGATGGTGATGCCATCATAATTGCTCCAGATGATTTCACATTCACTGAAGGTGACATCTCAATCATGAATAACTCTCCATATCCAGAAGTTCGTGCTGTTGTTCCAAATACTGATGATCCAACAATTCAAATTAATCATTGGAGAACTTGGGTTATGACTACTATCTTTGTTATTGTCTTTGCAGGTGTTAATCAATTTTTTTCCTTACGTTATCCAACTTTATCTATCAATTTTTTGGTTGCTCAAGTTGTTGCTTATCCAGTTGGTAAATTTTTAGCTAAAGTTCTACCAGATATTAGATTTAAAAAAGCTCCATTTTTTAATTTAAATCCAGGTCCATATACCATTAAAGAACATGGTATCTTAACTATTTGTGTTTCTTTAACTTCATCTACTGCTTATGCTATGAATATTTTGATTGCACAAACTAATTTTTTTAACAAGAATTTTGGTGCAGGTTATCAAATCTTATTAGTTTGGACTACTCAAATGTTAGGTTATGGTTTAGCTGGTATCACTAGAAGATTTTTAGTTGATCCTCCAGGTATGATTTGGCCTCAAAATTTAATCTCTGTTTCCATGTTTGAAACTTTACATAGTGCAGGATTTGAAGAAAAATATGTTAATGGTTGGTCAATGACTAGATATAGATTCTTTGTTTATGTCTTGATTGGTATGTTCATTTGGCATTGGATCCCAACTTTCTTGTTCAAATCTTTAGGTTATTTTAATTTTGTTTTATGGGGTTCAAAAACTAGAAACAATTTTATTGCTAATTTTATCTTTGGTGTTACTGGTGGTATTGGTGCTATTCCAATCACTTTTGATTATACTCAAATTTCTCAAGCAATGTCTGGTTCTGTTTTTACCACTCCATATTGGGTTTCTACAAACACTTATGCTTCAGTCTTTATCTTTTTTATCGTTGTATTACCATGTTTATATTTTACAAACACTTGGGAAGCTAAATATTTACCAGTTATTTCAAGTTCAACTTTTGATAATAAACAAAAAAAATATAATGTTACAAAAATTTTGAAACCTGATTTCACTATTGATCAACAAAAATATCGTGAATATTCTCCATTATTTGTTCCTTTCTCCTATTTATTGTCTTATGCTTTAAATTTTGCTGCTGTTATTGGTATTTTCATTCATACTGCTTTATATCATGGTTCTGATATTTATCATAGAATTTTAAATGCAAGTCATGGTGGTGAAGATATACATAAAAGATTAATGAAAAATTATAAAGAATGTCCAGATTGGTGGTATTTAGTTTTATTTGTCATCATGTTAGGTTTATCATTTGTTACAGCTTGTCATTGGGAAACTGGTTTACCAGCTTGGGGTTTAGTCATTGCAATTGTCTTATCTGTTGTTACTTTTGTTCCTGAAGGTATCATTGAAGGTGTTTCTTCTCAACATATTGGTTTAAATATCATTACTGAATTGATTTGTGGTTATATGTTACCATTTCGTCCATTAGCTAATGTCTTATTTAAAGTTTATGGTTTCATTGTTATGAGACAAGGTTTAGAATTAAGTCGTGATTTGAAATTAGGTCGTTATTTAAAGATTGCTCCAAGATTATTATTTTTCATGCAATTATGGTCAACATTAATTGCAGGTTTAGTTAATGTTGGTATTCAAGAATGGATGAGATCAAACATTGAAAACATTTGTGATGTTAATCAATCTGATGGTTTTATTTGTGCTAATGGTCGTACTATTTTTAATGCTGCTATTATTTGGTCCATTCCAAAATACTTATTTAGTCCTGGTGAACGTTATAATGCAATCATGTACTTCTTCTTGATTGGTGCTATTACTCCATTTATTACTTATGCATTATATAGAAAATGGCCACACAAATGGTGGGGGCATATTAATGTTCCAATTTTTTTCACTGGTCCAGGTAATATTCCACCAAGTACACCATACAATTATGGTTGTTATTTTGTCATGTCTAGTGTTTTATATTGGATTAGAACCCGTTGGCCAGCTTGGGCAAGAAAATATACTTTTATTTTGGGTGCTGGTGTTGAAACTGGTGTTGCTGTTGCAACTGTTATTATTTTCTTATGTGTTCAATATCCTGGTGGTAAACTTGAATGGTGGGGGAATAGTGTTTATACAAGAACGTTGGAATATAAAGGTACTCCATACTATAAATTGGGTGCTAATGAAACTTACGGTCCGGATAATTGGTGGACTTGATTAATTTGTTCCATGTTGTTATATTGATAATTATTTAATTTTTAAAGTTATTTTAGAATCCTGTGTTTTAGTTTTATCATATATTTATGTTTTAATTATATATTAGTAGATTACTTTATCTAATAAGTTTTAAAAATTAATTCATAACAAGAATGCCATAAATCCAACCATAATAGCCAAGTATGGATAGAAAATAGAACCTTGTTCATAATACACAACTGGTCCAGAAGCAGCAGCACCTTTATGTGTTGAACTAGATTTACCAGAAGCAGTACCAGAAGCTGAAGCAGCATTAACAGAGCCATTTGCACTAGAACTAACAGTACCTTCATCAGAACTACCATCTTTCTTTAAAGTTGATGGTCTTGAATAATTTGTTGAATAGTTTGAAGCCAAATTTTCAGTAAATTTACCATCCCAACAATAAGTATCAAAACATTTTTTACATTGTTCGGATTGAGTTGCATTCATACGTTCTAATGAACGTTGAATAATGGCACAAGAAACACAAGCTGGCCATTCTTCATCAATGGTTAAGTTATATCTTGAAGCAACTTCAAACCCATTTCTAATCATACCTTTTTTTTCATCACTATCATAAGTCATTTTAAAAGTTGAAGTATTTGACCAGAAACTATAAGCATCATTAGCAGTGTAAACGATTAATGGTGGAATTGTAGCTAAATCAGTCAAATTTGATGCATAACAACCAAAAAATGTTGGTCTTGAAGTTAAATTATGAGCAATGAATGTACCTTTATCTGGAACGTATGGGAAAGCGGTACCATTAGCAATGTTTTCAACAAATTGACGTTCATAAGTAGCAACCACAGAAGCACCATTAGGAAAAGAATCTTCAGTATCAGCAGAATTATCATAAGCAAAGATAACATCAATATCACGTTCTGGTTGAAGTAATGGGGCCAATGGGACATTTTGAAGATCTTCACCACCATCACATAAATATAAGTATTCACTTTCTGAAATTGATTGAACACCAGCTTCATCAGTTTTATAAAATGGATTTGGATCATAAATAGCAATATCATCATATTCTTCACCCAAATCATCTAAGAAATGATGAATAACTTTATATAAAACACCAGAAATACCAGTACTGTTTAATTGTAAGATAAATTGGTTGAATAAAGAAGAAGAAGTACCCAAGACAAACCCAGCATTATCAAAACCTTCAACACAAACATCTTCATCGTTTGGAATACCATCAGTTGCATGAGTACCCAAATATTTTAAATCAGTAAAAGAATATAATGAAGGATCCCAAGACCCCATTTCAAAAGCATTAAATTCAAAAACAGTTGAATTTAAAGAAATAATTTTGGTACCTGGAACTCTACCATCAGCAACAGAAAATACAAATGGCATTTCAGCATTTTTGAAAACATCAAAATCTCTTAAATCTGAAAAAGACATTGAAACTTGACCATCATCATTTTCACCAAACATTTGATAAGATAAGGCTCTACCCCAAATATCAGTGATTGAAGTGTTATAACCAGCTTTTTGTTTGTCATCAATAGCATCATTAATTTCATCATATTGACCAAGACTATGGAAAACATTCCAACCACCAGATGCAAAGATAGAATGATCTAAATCCCAAATTTTATCACCATCTAAAATATCTTGAACAGAAGTCCAGTTATTTAATGCCAAAGTAGTTGTTAACCAATTACCACCAGATAAACCAGAAATATAAGTAGCAGCTTGTAATAACCCACCTAAACCGTGTTCATTAGCACCAGTAGTTCTATTATCGATAGCGGAAACTTGCCCAGCACCACATAACATTGCTCTGTAACCACCACCAGAATAAGCCAACCCAATGTTGATTGATCTATTATTTTTGTCAAAAAAATCATCAATATCAAAATCAGTCAAATTTGCTCTTGTTAAGAAATCTTTTAAAGCTTCATCAGTAATCTTATGTCTTTTTTCTAGCCAATCTTTTTCATTTTCAGAAATATCATTAGCAACTCTTGTTAATGATATTTTATCGTCATTTGTTTTCCCAATAGAAGAGGAAGGACAAGTCACATTTCCTGGAGCATAGTTATTAGATGGAGACCATGCACCGGCAGTAACGATGTATGTTGCAATAATAGCGAGGGATTGAGACAACAACATGGTAAACTAATTTAGTGCTATATATATGAATGGCAAGTAACACTAGTAACCTTGAGGGTTTGTTGTGAATAAGAAAACAAAACTTATTTTTTTTGATATTTACTTTTCGGCTTATTTATAATTTGGTGATGGAAAAGGGCATTTTTTTGAAAACACGATGCACAGCCGGCATACGGATGTGCCTGGCGATGGGCCATGGAACTGGTTTTATATAGAGATTAAATAAGCCATGAAAGAATTTTATAACGGGATGATATTTTAATACCCATGGAAGTATCATAAGGCACTAAATTCATTTCATTTCAATAATCAATCATTTTGTTGGAGTTTTAATTTTAATTTAACTTCGTGTTTGTTTTTAGTACCGGTTCTAATGGATCCAAAGTTTATCAGATTAAATTTACAGACATAAATAGGAAAGGAGAAATAGTTATATTAAATATACTACTAGATGATTTATTACGTATCACATCAATCATGCAACTACATGTCATTACATCCACTAAACACAGTCAAATACAATATGTAAACCTCAAACACCCAGCTGACCAAGGTCCTGGATAATAAAACACAACATTTTAATTAAAGAATTCCAGGTCTAAGTTGTCAATACTAAAGAAATTACAAAAAAAACTCTGTTTCTACAAGCACTACAGTAAGATCATGTAATGAAATGCCCATCGTTTTAGTTCTGATATTCACCCGAAAAAAATACGAATTCCTCGGAATTAAATCAATTGCACATAATTACATAATATTCACTGCGTTATTATGTCAGCTTAATTACTGCTGCATGATCTATAAAAAATATTACATAAGTAATTACATAATTACATAATTGTTGTAATTATTTCAAGATCTTTTGATTTAATTAATACTTGATAAAATTGTGAATATTCAACCATGTTTGAAACACCTGATAAGCGTACACAAAACAATGTACAGGACTTTAGACTACAGAAAAGGTTGAAACGTTATTTAAAACGAACAAAAGAAGAATTTGAAAAAAAACATGAAAATGATGAAGAATATCAAAATTTTGGTCAGGATTCAGAATTATTAAAAAAAAAAAGAGATTTAGCTCCTGAAGAAACTTATGAAGTTTGGGTCCAAGAGGAAAATATAAACAAGATATTTAATAAGAAAGCTGTTGCATTTGAAAGAAAACATGTAAAAAAAGGGAGATATGATGGAATATTTGGTGTTGATAATTTGAATGAGAATAATGAAACTAATGAAACTAATGAAAATGATGATGTTAATGATGATGAATTAAATGATGAGACAGATGACACTCCAGCTTCAATGGAACAAAAATCCGAAGCAATATTTACAGTTCTTTCTCAAGGAATGGAAATTTTACCAAGATTTAGAACAATGAATGAATCTGAAAAAAAAAGTGATGCTTTGTTAAGTAAACCAGTTTCATATTATAAAAGACACGTTCATACTTTGACTACACTACTTCACTTATCAGTATATAAAAGACAATGGAAAACTGCTTATAAATGTTTTGCTACATTAATTAGAGTTCCAAGTGTTGATATTAGAGGATTATGGCCAATTGGTGTTGAAATTTTAACAAGATTATCTGAAGAAAAATTAAATAAATTAGAAGGATTAGATGAATATGAATCAAGAATAATGACAAATACAAAAGATTTATCTTTTTTCAAAGATGAACAATTTTTAAATTGGATGTGTTTATTTTATCCAAATGTTAATAATAGAATGGCTCATTTTAAATATTTACCATCTGCTTATAGAATGGGTACAGTAACAGCACCCCCATTATACATGTTGAATTTAATATGGTTATGGTTAATTAGAGGTAAATTAGATAAAGCTGATGATAAATTAAATGAATTATTATTAATGAGACCTTATCTTAATGATGGTGTTTATTATTTTTTACAAGGTTTAACAAAATTATTACAAGCTTCTGCTTTATGTAAAGAAAGAAAACCTGAAAAATCACCAGATTATATTAATCATAAACCACAAATTGATAGATATTTAATTGATGCTGAAAAATTATTTGAAGAAAGTTTGAAATATAATGGTGTTTTCCCAATAAATTTAATGAAAAATGAAATTCAATCAATTAGATTAAAAATTTCAAAAGAAATTGAAGAAGAATTTGATAATGATCATGATGATGAAGTTGAAGAATCTGATGAAAATAATTATAGTGATAACAATCCACAACCCAGTCAACCTTATGATGATGGATTTGGAGATGAATGGAACATTTCAATTCCAGTTGATTTTGATGATCTTTATTCTGATGATGAAACTAAAGGTGAAAATGGTGTCACCCAAGCAGGTTCATTTATCCAAAGTGATAGTGAATAAATTATATATAGGACTACAAATGTATTATTAACCAAATCCCATTTTAATTTATACTATGTAAAAATTTTCATAAAATCATATCTTCATCCATTTTATTTAACTTTTTTGAACTTGTTGAACCATTTTCTAATTTCTCAACTTTATTCTTCAGTTCATTAATTTCTTTCTTCAGTGATTCTATAGTTTTATTATCAACTAAAGAATTTTTAACAATTTCTGATTTATTCCAATCATTTATACTTTGTTTATGTAATTTTTTAATTTGTGCAGTAACTGTTCCATTTAAATGTAATTGATATTCATCTTTATTTGGGTTTTCATTATTTAATTTCAGAATAGTCCAATCTGGTGGAATTAATGCATTGCTATTTAATCTAATTTGATTATTTGTGTTGAAAAATCCAGTAGTATGTGGTAAATGTTCTGTTGTAACATTTGGTTGGATTTGAACTGTTGGAGTTGGAGTTGGGGTTGTAGTTCCATTAACATTGTTATTTGGTTGAGCAGCGCCATTATCTGGTTCTTGTGGTTGTGGATTAGTAGCTTGTCGTTGTGTATTATGATTTGTAGTACCAAACACTGGGGCTCTACACATTGGACAAACTTGTGATCTTTCACACCAACTTTTTAAACAACCCAAATGAATGATATGACCACAATTTAATTTTTTTGGATATAATCTTTCACCTTTTTTAACACCAATAGTTGTCATTGTATCACGACAAATAATACACAAGTTATGATCATCATCTAAATCTTCTTCAGTTGCATCTTGTAATTTTGTATCTAATTCTCTTGAAGCTTTTTGATATCTTCTTAATGAATTAATTTGTTTAACAAATGAATAACCATTATAAAAAATATCTTTAAACAGGTATAATGGGAATCTATATGGACCAATCAGTGTAAAAAACAGGAATAAATGAATAGCTAAAACAAGTCCACTATAAGTTATTTCCAAAATTTTCATATAAATAGTTTTTGATTCCATAACATCCTCATCTGGATGTTTTTGTAAATAAGCTAATTCCCAAGTATTTAAAATTAATTTACAAGCTTGTAATAATAAATCTAATAATAAGATTGCAAATTCAAATCCAAATGCAAAATAAACATCTGGATTATTTCCAAAAGAATATTCAACACAAGAATAAACCAGATTAAAATCAAAATAAATAAATAATAATAATGTTAATGTATTTTTAGTTCTTAAAGCTTGTTGTGGAGTTGTTGCATTTTGAAATACATAATCAAAACGATCTTTTAAAATCCAATGGAAAACTTTCATAAATAATAAAAACAATGTTAATATTCCAGGGATTAATAAAAAATCATTACTAAACATTGTTAATGCAATTAATCCATTAATAACTGTAAATTTTGAATATTCATAAATATGTTCAATTTCAATTAATCTTAATTCACCAAATAATAATGTTTGTAAACCTTTACCTAATATGAAAGCCATTGATATTAACCAATTTGCCATCACTAAAGTACTAGCACCTTCAGTCATTGTAACACCAACAACATATATATCAGGACATGATTCCAATAGTGGTACCAATACAAAGGCTGCTAAAACGTTTGAAAACTAAAAAAAATGGTTAATTTGCTAACTATTTACTTATCAACAACTTAACATACCACACAGTATGCTATAAACTGTGCTCTATGTGACAACTGGGGCATATTTGTTGTCTTTTATTATTTTAATTAATATATTTGCTGTTGTCTTTTGTCTTACATGTCCTCTAGTTTTCCAGTCCGCGCTTAAAGATAATACAATTGGTTAGGGAAACAGGTCATATGATCAGTCATGTGATTATGTTTTTTTACATAATTGATTACGTCAGTTTTTCTGGTGAAGTTAATTGGTAATGTAATTTAATGGAGTTGAAGTAGATGAAAATGTTTGGTTCAAATTTTACATAGATGTTGGTGAGAATGATAAATTTTAATGTTAGAATATTACTGGTCAAACTGATATTTCACAGTTGTTTTTTTTTTTTGGACAGCTGGGGACAGTTTAAGGTTTTTGTGTAATTAGTAGATACTAGACCACAAAGAGAATTGAATTGAATTCAAAAGTAGTGTTGATGAAGATTGATAATTTCTCCTTTTTTCATACAAGTATTTTTGCTCCTATTTCCATTAAACAATATTATTTGCTATATTTTCAATTATAACAACAAAAGAACAAAAGATATGAAATTTTCACAGAAATCAAACGCATTAATTGCCGTCATTTTACTAGTAACTAGCTTTCCAATTGTTTTAGGTAAAGATATTACAATTTTGGATACGTTAGCTTATGCATTAACAGATAAATGTGTCAATGCACCTTCACCTATTGGAGATGGTGGTGGTGGTGGTGGTGTTTCAAATACAACTTCTGGATATACAGATTGTTATAAAAAATTTAACAAAAGTTATAAATTATGTTCTTTAGAAAATACAATTTGTCGTTGTCATTATGTTAATGAATTAGAGAAATGTGAAACCAAATATTGTGCAGGATTTCCTCAAAGTCCAACATTACAAGAATTAAGTCAATTGTGTCAATTTGAAATTACTGATTTAGAAGCTTCAAGTGAAGTATTTGAATCAGCTGAAGGGTTAACATCTGAACAAAGTTTAGAAATGACAGAATTGAATGGATATGAGAAAATTGGTGAATTTGATGCAGGTGAAAAAAAATTGGATTCAAACCCATCATCAAAAATTACTAGTAGTACTAGTACTATTAATGATGTATCTACAACTACTACATCAATTATAACTGCAACTGAAACCTCATCAAAATCCATCAAATTAAATAAAAAAAAGGGGAATAAAAAAAAGAATGCAGAATTAGTTGAAAATAAAGGTAGTAGTAGTAACACAAGTACCAATACTGTTCATTATAAGCATAAGAATTCATTTAATAGTTCTATTGAATTTGTTAATGGTGCGTCTGTTAATGGACGTGCATTATATACAGGTTGTTTTTTTTATGCTAATGCAGGAAGTTTTGGATTCTTTTTAACTATGGCCGGAATCATGACAGTTTTTGGTTTTGCTATTTAAAGAATTAAACTAGTTGATTGGTTTACAGGGATGAAATTTTTTTTAAATAGATTTATAATACATTATTAACTATGATATAAATTGTATGTGTACTTTGTGTATGTGTATTGTTTTACCCCATAAAATGACTAATGAGGTACCGGCACACCTTTTTTTTTTTTGCCAGCAGTGCGCAAGTGCGTGGCAGGTAAAATCTGGGGTAGTTTAAAAAAAAAATAAAAGACAA
Source organism: Liangdongia dryadoides (assembly GCA_030579655.1). Classification (NCBI taxonomy): domain Eukaryota; kingdom Fungi; phylum Ascomycota; class Saccharomycetes; order Phaffomycetales; family Wickerhamomycetaceae; genus Liangdongia; species Liangdongia dryadoides. The sequence goes on from JAKTRJ010000017.1 coordinate 49,706, forward strand.
AATGACGTAAAGTGGTCAAAGTTTAAAATAAGATGGACCAATGAAATGGGAGTGTGGAACACAGGAACACAATTCCATGATCGGGAAAGGATTGATAAGTGTATAACATAATCAGTGTATAATAAACATATTTGATTTATATACATTTGTTGTCCAATATTCCTTCTCCTGCGCTCCATTCATTTCTAAGACCAGGACAGGCGCGTGCGGTTGGCCGACAGCCTCTCGGTCAAAAGTAATTAGTGACTTTTCTAGTGAATAATTCTCAAAACAAAAAAGTAACAAACAAATTAAAATAGGGAGAAGTGGAACTTGTTTTAATTATAACGCCATGATCCGATCATCCTATGTAAACGAGAGTTTATTTTACTTGGTATAAATACAACTGAATTCCCCAGATTTTAATTAAATAAATTGTTATTTTACTAACTTCATACAAAAGTAATTACAAAATGTCAATCAACTTAGACGAAGAAGAAAGAAAATTTCAACAAGAAATTAAAGAAATCGAACAATGGTGGTCTCAACCACGTTGGAAAAAAACAAAAAGAATTTATAAGCCAATTGATATTGCTAGAAGAAGAGCTTCTTTAAAGATTAACTACCCATCTTCAGATATTGCTAAGAAATTATACAAATTATTGGAAGAACATGACAAGAACAAAACCACCTCTTTTACTTTTGGTGCTTTGGATCCAATTCATGTTACTCAAATGGCCAAATATTTGGATACTGTTTATATTTCTGGGTGGCAATGTTCTTCAACAGCTTCAACTTCTAATGAACCATCTCCAGATTTAGCTGATTATCCATATGATACTGTTCCAAACAAGGTTCAACAATTATTTTTTGCTCAATTGTTCCATGACAGAAAACAACGTGAAGAAAGATTATCTTTACCAGAATCTGAACGTGCTAAATTGGAATATACTGATTATTTGAGACCAATTATTGCTGATGCTGATACTGGTCATGGTGGTATTACTGCTATCATTAAATTAACAAAATTATTTGTTGAAAGAGGTGCTGCTGGTATTCATATTGAAGATCAAGCTCCAGGTACTAAGAAGTGTGGTCATATGGCTGGTAAAGTTTTGGTTCCAATTCAAGAACATATTAACAGATTGGTTGCTATTAGAGCTTCTGCTGATATTTTGGGTTCTGATTTAATTGTTGTTGCAAGAACTGATTCTGAAGCTGCTACTTTAATTACTTCAACTATTGATCATAGAGATCATTACTTTATTGTTGGTGCTACTAATCCAAATGTTCCAGAATTATCTCAAATTTTGTATGATGCTGAAGCTCGTGGTATTTATGGTGCTGAATTACAAAAAATTGAAGATGACTGGGTTTCTAAAGCTGGTTTGAAATTATTCCATGAAGCTGTTATTGATGAAATTAATGCTGGTTATTTCCCAAATAAACAAGAATTAATTTCTAAATTTACTTCTAAAGTTAATCCATTATCTCAAACTTCTAACAAAGAAGCTAGAGCTTTGGCTAAACAAATCTTGGGTAAAGATATTTACTTTAACTGGGATAAACCAAGAGTTAGAGAAGGTTATTACCGTTACCAAGGTGGTACTCAATGTGCTGTTAACCGTGGTCGTTCATTTGCTCCATATGCTGATATGATTTGGATGGAATCTAAATTACCAGATTATGATCAAGCTGTTGAATTTGCTCAAGGTGTTAAATCTAAATACCCAGATCAATGGTTAGCTTATAACTTGTCTCCATCTTTCAACTGGAATAGAGCCATGTCTGTTTCTGATCAAGAAACTTATATTAAGAGATTGGCTAAATTGGGTTACATTTGGCAATTTATTACTTTGGCTGGTTTACATACCACTGCTTTAGCTGTTCATAACTTTGCTAGAGATTATGCTAAAGATGGTATGAAGGCTTATGGTCAAACCATTCAAGCTCCAGAAATCACCAATGGTGTTGATGTTGTTAAACATCAAAAATGGTCTGGTGCTGAATATATTGATGGTTTGTTGAAGTTGGCAACTGGTGGTGTTTCTTCAACTGCTGCTATGGGTGCTGGTGTCACTGAAGATCAATTCAAAGATGACAAATAAGTTTTGTGATTGTATTTAAAGATGCATATGAATAAATATTTATTATATTCTAAAAATTGTAGATTTCCATTTTCTCTTAAAATATATAAAATATAAAATATTACTACAAGAATTAAAAGCAAAATCATCAATAAACTAAACACAAATTTTTATTGCTCACCTCTTAAAGCACGAATAACAGCAGGTCTTCTCATCATAGTTTTTGTCCATTTATAAACTTCAGGAAATTCAAGTTTAATATCAATTCCAATTCTATCAACAACATTATTCCAAGGAACAAAAGATAAATCAGCAATTGTAATATGTTCACCAACTAACCAAATTGGATAATCAAAAAATCTTGATTGACTTAATGGAGTTGTACCTGCACTATAAGCAGCTGCATTTTCAACATCTAATTCCATAATTAAAGCTTCTCTTCTTTCAGCTAAAGCCATTTCAACAACTCCATAAACTCTACGAACTTCATCAATATAACGTTCAATTGCTGAAGGAACTTGTTGAGAATGAAAATATCTAAAATGTAAAGCTTGACCAATCATTGGAGCATGACCTGAAGTTTGAAAAAATAACCAACTTGTAATTTGAGATTGTTCAGATAAATTATCACTCCATATACGACATTCACCAAATTCTTTTAAATATTTATTAACCAAATATAAAATAATTGAACCAGATTCCCATATTGCTAAATTTTCAGAATTATGATCAATTAATGCAGGAACTCTTGCATTTGGATTAATTGAAACAAATTCTGGAGCTCGTTGTTCACCTTTATTAAAATCTAAAAAAATTGTATTATAATCTAAATTTAATTCACTTAAAACAATTGCAACTTTAAATCCATTTGGTGCAGATCTATGAGAAAATAGTGTAAATCCTTCCATTGGTTGATTTTTAAAAAATTTTGATATTCTTGATTCAAGATTTTGTTGTGATAAATTTGATTGTACATTTTGATTCTGTTGATTCTGCTGCTGTTGTTGTTGTTGTAAATGCTGTAAATTTTGTTGTTGTTGTTGTAATTGAGTATGTGGTTGTTGTTGTTGTTGTATATTATTATTTATGCTATTGTTTTGATTTATATTCACAGATTTCAATGCATTTGATAAATTTGAGATAGTAGGGGTGTCTCTTGGATTCATTATATATTATATATTGATATTTGAATTATATTGATTTTGATATTTGAATAATAAATAGGGGTGTTTATTGTCTTCAGTTTGTATTAAACTAGTGTATAGGTTTGTATGATCAAATATTGGAAATGGTTATAATATTAATAACACTAAATGTTTAAAGAAATCAATATCAAATTTATATAAATCTTTAATAATTTTAGTTTAATCTTTATTGTTTCTTGACTGTTTATAGTGGACACCTCCAACTTATAAAGTTGAACGAAAAAAAAAAATTTTTATTACAATTGGAATTGGTAGGCGCACGGGCAGAAGGTTTCCCACGAGCGTCATTTGAATGACTTTAAACGCCACGGCCACGGCCACGGCCCACGGCCACTGTTAAAAATTAGTGAGGCAAATGGGAAAAAATAAAAAAATATCGACATCTGCAGGACTCGAACCTGCGCGGGAAAATCCCAAAAGATCACTCGGAATTAAATTCAAGTCTTTCGCCTTAACCACTCGGCCAAGATGCCTTATCATGTGGGTTTTATTTTTAGTTTCTCCTGGACTCTCTGATGATCACATGGTGATCTGATATGTTACCCGGAATATGTATTTGTTGATAGAGGTTTTAAATATGAAGGAGTATACTTTGATTAAATATTCATTATTGTTAATACATACTTGGAAATAATACATAAAAACATTCATCATAATGGCCACCAATTCCACAATTACTGATCCTCAATACTTTACTCCAGGTTTATTATCCACTTTCTTAGTGTCGTTATTATTGTTAGGTATACTTATCATCGCTTTACAATGGTTAGCTTCTCTAGATATTAGTTATGGTGCATTGGAAAGAAAAACTGATTCTAACAAAAAAACTCAATGAGTATATCACCTTTCCTATTTCCCATTCAAAGAAAAATCTATTTGTTATTTTATATGGTACAAATGTACATTAATTTTATTATACAATGTAGTTTAATAAACATATACAATATAGTTTAATAAACATATGGAATAATTTTATATGGAACTTTTTTTTCATATTCTTCCCAAGCTTTCCCATATTTTTCACGACATTTAATTTCATCTCTATTTTGTCTATGAAATAATAACGCACCAAAATAAATTGCATAATAATAAGTTAATGGAGTAATAAATCCAGTAGTTAAACACCAACTTAATGCATGTAACCAATCACCAAAATAATTAATATGTTGACTTAATTTCCACCATCCATCACATAATAATTTTGTATTTTTTTCAGTTTTAATAGATTTTAAATTAGTCAATTGACCTTGTCTAAATTTTGATTTTTGATTATTTGAAGATTTAAAAGATTAAAAACCTAAAATTGCAACAATTAAAATTAAAATTGTTTTAAATTTACCTAAATTTAAAGGTTCAACTGCTAAATATCTTGCTTGTAATGAATATGAAAATGGAACTAATGATAAATCACCAAATGCTAACATAAATCCAAATCCATCAGTAGTAATATCCATCATTGTTAAACAACCTTCTTCATTTAATACCCCATCAATAACATAAATAGCTTGTAATAAATTAATTAAAATCATTGAATCAGTAATATAACCTAATTCTAACCATTGTTTATGTAAACAACTTAAATTAATTAATAACCATAATAACATACCAGGTCTTAATTCACAAAATAATTTTAAATCCCATGAACCAATTCTTGGATTTAATTCACGACCAATAAACCAATCATAAATTAAATTACCAGTATTACCACCAATTGCTAAAATTTTTTCATAATTTCCAAAACCATTTAAATTCCATTGAGGAAAAAATGAAATTATATATAAATAATTTGATAATAAAATTGAAAAAATTATTGAAATTATTGTAAATTCTAATAAATTTGAATATAAAAATTGTAATTCTGGTAATTGACCAATTGTTTGATAAAATCTAATAATTAAAATAATAAATAATAATAAAGTTAAAGCAATACCATTAATTTTATAAGTTAATTGAGAACCATCTCTTAAAATAACACCTTTTTTATAATATCCAGGTAATGTTAAATCAAAAAAAGCTAAACCAAAAAACCAAAGTATATAATAACCCCAACATCTTTTATCTGTAATAATATCAATTAAAGGTTTTTTAAAATTTAAAATTTTATTCCAATTAAAATTTAATCCAATTAAATGATAATCATCATTAACTAATTGTTGAAATAATATTAATAATAATGGTAATCCAATAGATATTGTTAAAACACCAAAAACTCCACCAAATTCTTTTGTAGTGGTTTTAGGATTTAATTTAGAATTTGTCATTATTGATTAAATATTGATTGAATAATTGTAAAGAATGAATTGTTTATTTTTAAACGATCGTATATGAAAATTTGTATAAATATATAAATATTGAATGTAATATGGAATATGAAATATATAAATGAATATGAATATATATATGGAATATATAAATATAATATTGAACATATAAATATATAAAATGAATGAAATTTAATTATTCATTTAATATTACATCTTCTTTAAAATGTTTTATGTAAAAATAAAATAATAAATTTTAATAAAATTTTAACATAAATATAATTTTATAAGTCTATTCTCATAATCATAATCAATAAATTTCGTTAAATTCAATACCAAAGTTTATCAATTTCTTAAATTATATTTTTATCAATTCCAATATTTTAAGATAATCTTTCCTTTAACCAACAACAATTAAAAAAATTAAAAAATAAACAATTATAATTAAAAGATTTAAATTGATAAAATGGCTGTTGATATTCCAATGTATGTATATTACTACCTTTTACTACCTTTTACTACCTTCAAATTCCCTGGTTTCCCATTTATTAACTTTTTATTTAGGACCGTTGTCAAGAAGTTAATCTTCTTTACTGCTGCTATGGTGATATTACCATTAGTCACCTTCTTTACTGTTCAATATCTTACAGGTAAGGGTCCATTGTTTGGATGTTTTTTTTACAAACCTGATTGATTTATTAACACCTTTTTTTTTAGGTAGTGATTTAGCTTCTGGTGGATTAGCTGCTTTGGTGGCCAATATTGTATTAATTGGATATATTATTTTAGCATTTACTGAAGATGTTCAAGTTGAAGTGATTTCTGAAAAAATTGATGATACTAAATTGGATTAAAAGTTACATCATATTTATAATTATAATTTTCATATATTTTTAGTTCTATTCGTAATATAAATTAATTTTATTTTTTGTAAGTAATAAAAATTTATAACATAAACATCAACATCAACATTTAATTAAAATGGTACAACAACTAAGTCTTTATGCATCTTTACCATCATCGCAGTATAAACTTACAATAACAACTTTAACAACTTTAACAGGTTCTCCTTCAAGACAATTCCAATCATTAAATTTATTATCAGTTCCAAAAACAATTGTTAAATATGAACCAAATTCAAAAACAACTCAATATGAACAATTTAGATTAACTTTTAAAGCTCCATATGATTCAAATAATAATTTTAAAAATTATAAATCTTGGACTTTACAACAATGTGATATTCCAAGTGCTGGTAAAAGAAAAATTAATACTCAAACAATGATTGAATCAACTATTGAAATTCAAAAAAATCAAGATATTTTAATCCTTATAGATTCTTTAGGTTATAGAATACAAAATGATTATGTTATTAAAGGTGAAAAATTTTTTCATGGGAATATAACTATTGAAATTTCTAAAATTTTTATAACTGATGATTTTACTAAAAATTTAATTGAATTAAATAATGAATTTTTTATGGTTAAAGCTTATATTAATGTTGAAAAATCAACTGATGTGGAATTATTAAATAAATCAACTCAAGATTTATTAAATTTAAAATTAGAATTACAAGGTTTAATTAATTTAGAAATGCCAGATAGAAATTCAATGGATTCAAGAATTAGTTCAAGATAAATACAATCATATTTCTAATAATTTTTATTAATATACAATGATAATAATGCCCTATTATTTCTTGGTCTTTTCAATCTTGGCTTTAGTCTTTTCAATCTTTCTTCTCTTTTCACGTAATTGTTCTTGTCTATTTTCTTTTTGTTCATTAGAATATTTCATCTTGTTATATAATTTACGTTGTTTGTTATTCATCATAATTAATTTCAATTCTTTTTCTTCATCTTCTTCTGTCTTTTGTTTTGATGCTTTTCTCTTCTTATTAGTCTTGGTTTCTAATTCAGTTTGTGCTTCACTATATTTAACACCTTTAGCTTCCAATTCCAATTCTTTTTGAGCCTTCAAATCTTCATCTTCTTCTTCTTCATCAACATCAACATCTTCTTCATCAACTTCAACTTCTTCATCAGATTCTTCTTCATCTTCTTCATCTTCACCTTCATCTTTACCAAGTTTTTCTTCTGGATTATAAATACCACCATCACCCCATGGAGATAAATGTGGTGGTAAAGTTTCACCTGGTAAATAATTATTCACTGGAACTAATTCTTTCTTATTAACAGAATCAAAAATCCATTGTGGTTGAATATAAGTTCTACCTTGAACTTTATTAGAAATCTTTGGTCTATCAACAATTTGATGTGTAATTTTATTTAATGGTAATTTTGAAACATCTTCACCATTTAATTTTAATTCATCAATAGTTAATTCACTAATCATACTACCACCACATGATAAAATAATAAATTCTAAAACATCTAATGGAACTTCACGACCAACAAAAAATACAAAATTTTCAAATAAAGTTGCAACTTCATTATCAAATTTTGATGGTTGTACTAATAAATCACCAGCATTCTTATTATTATCTTGAAATTCATCTAATTCAACTTCTTCAATTTCTTCAATTTCTTCAGCTTTAGCATCAATTTCTTCTTGAACTTCTTTAGCTTCTTCTTTTTCTTCATTCTTATCAGCTTCAATTGCAGCTTTCAAAAAATCTTTAGAAATTTGTTTACCTTCAATAGTTTCACCATCATTGCTTTGTTCAACTTCTAATAAAGAATTCTTACCATCTTTTGATTCTAAAATAAAAGCACTTAATCCACCAACACCTTTAATTTTTTTTGAATCTAATTTTGGTGGATAAACTAATCCAGCATCAGTATATAATTTAAACAAAACAAAATGTAATAAAGTTGAATAAAATTCCAAAAATGTTAACATGATTCTAAAATCAATATCACTTGGAATATTTTGTGGGAATTTAAATGGAACTAACCATCTAACTTCAACACCTTTAATATTAGCTTCATAATAAACACCTTTAATAGAAACAAAAACTTTTCTTAAAGCACGTTCCCTGGAAACATAAGCTAACCATTGATTACAAATAATATTAGCATCTTTTGTAACTCTTGCTGAAACATTTGAAGTTGCTGGCATAATTGAAAATAAAAACAACATGTTTAAAGCATCATCTAAATCTCTAACTGCATCAGTAAAAGTTGGATATCTTTCCTTAATAATATGATCTAATTTATATCTTGGTCTATTTTCATCTAATTTTTTTGCATCAGAAACTTCACCTCTACCTAAAGCTTTATTCAATTTTTTAGCAAAAGATTTATGATCTCTAAATTTTTGTAAAACAGGTTCATGTAACAAGTATTGAATATCTTTTGTATAATAAAAAGTAACTGGAGCTGTTGACCCTTTATTAGCCTTCTTCTTATTTCTTGGTTCTCTTGGGAAAATACCTTTAAAAATACATAAACGACGAAAATCAGCTAAAGTAACCTGTAGTTTTACAACAGCTTGATTTCTAGTAATGAAATTTTTGGCATTACCTTTGGTACCTTTTTTAGCAATTCTACCCATCCTTTAAAATTCTTAATCTTAAATATTAAAGTAAAATTCTTGTCTTTATATAAATATTTTTAATTTCTTTATATTTTATATGAAAAAAAATTTTTTGAGATGAGCATCGCATGGTTCGGGACACATATCTTAGTCACATGATATGTCACATGACTACTTTTTTCCATGTAATTTTTCCCATCAGAAAGAGAAGAAAGTAACATAAATTAAATAATATTTATACCACAAAGAAGAAGAATGTTTAAAAGAACTGTTTGCGTGTTTAAAAGATCATATTCTATAAACCCATCTGTTATTGGTGAACCATTGAAATCTCCAGCTGAAATAGATCAATATTTATCAACTCCAACATGGGACATTAATAAATTCTTAAATAATAAAGAAATTAGTTCAAATAGAGTTCATAAAATTAATGAAACCATTATAAATAGATTATTACAATTATCAGGTTTGAATAATACAAAACTTTCTAATGAGGAAATTGCTAAAACTTTGAAATCTCAAGTGTTATTCATTGACCATTTACATGCATTATCTAATGATTCAAAACAAATTCATGAAAAAATTCATGAAAAACCTTTAAATTACGAAGAATTAATATCATTGATAGAGAACTCTAAACAAGATGTTTTTAAAGGTGAGCCTGAATGTAGTTGGAATCCAATAGACTTGGCTACTGAAAGTAAAGAAAATGAATACATTGTTAAAGAAGGTTTGATTAAGAAAAAACAATAAAAAATTGTTGTACATACTAATAAATGGGATTTTTTAATTAATTGTAAACATTTTCTTTTTTTTTTAGTCACTAACTATATTACACTGATAAATCTATTTAAGATATTTATCTAAAACTTTATTATCCTCTTTTAAAGTCTCATCCAAATATTTGATACCATTCTGCTGTTGTTGTAAAACTTTAGCAATCTTCAACAATTGTTCTTGAGTTTGTTTACTATCATTAATTTCTTCAACATTAGATTCTGCATTACTAATACCCAAAGTATTATCCAATTGTTCACTTAAACTTTTGGCTTTTTCTTTTAAAACAGCTAATCTTGCCCATAATTCATTACTCTTTCCTAATCCGCTTGGATCTTCAGTTTTTTCTAATAATTCTTGGAATGTTTGAATCAATTTTTCTTCGTTTGGTGATAATTGATAACCTTTAGATTTTAAAACAGCTAATGTAGAAGCTAATCTTAAAATTCTTCTTGAAATTCTAGAATGTCTAGATTTTGCTGCAATAATTCTTGAGGCAGTATCTAAATCATGTTTATCACTTAACATCTTATTCTTTTCACTAATTTGTTGTAATATCACTCTAGCTTGAGCAACATGATTAACTTGTGTTTGAGATCTTTTTTGTAAATCTTCAAAACCATTAGCTCTAACTGGAATAGAATGATTGTTTGGTCTATTAGCATAAGCTTTATCCCATTCTTCACCCTCATTAACTGGCTTAGTATATAATGCAGCTTGATTCTCTGGAACATTATTATAAAAATATGTCTTTAGTGGAGTAGATTGAGAAGTTGGTTCCCAAGAATTCTTAACTTTTTGCAATTGTTCTTGAATCTTTTGTGAATATGCTTGATTAGAACTATTGGAGGTAGCTTGTGTATTATTTGTTGATGAGAATGATAATGGTTGTTGTTGTTGTTGTGTAGATGATTGTGTGGAATTTTGTGACCACTGAAAAGCTGGTTGGGAATTTGTGAGTGTTTGTTGTTGTTGTAGGGGCTGTTGTGATTGTTGAAGCTGTTGTGATTGTTGTTGTTGTTGTTGAGCTTGTTGAGTTTGTTGGCCAAATAATCCACCTGTAGCTGGTGCTGCTGGTTTAGCTCCAAATAACCCACTGGTAGTTGGTGCTGGTGTAATAGATGACGCATTGTTGTTATTACCAAACAATCCACCTGTAGCTGGTGCTGTTGAAGTTGTATTATTATTACCAAATAAACCACCTGTACTAGGAGTAGTTGCTGGTTTATTGCCAAAACTAAACCCAGTAGATCCAGCAGCTGTGTTAGTTGTGCTATTATTAGCTCCAAACCCAACCCCAGTACCAGCAGCACTAGTTGTAGAAGTATTAATAGTTGAATTGTTGTTGTTGTTGTTATTAGCAGCGCCAAAACTGAACCCACCACCAGTGGACCCAGAACCAAAACCTGTTGTTGCTGGTTTATTAGCACCACCAAACAAAGATGAACCACCTGAATTAGCCCCAAACATGATATCAATTGCTTGAAAATAAATACAGTATAATAGGGTTTCCTTCAAGTTAATTTTGATTTGTTTACTGTTTTTCAAAGAATTTTGTTTTGGATATTTTTTTTTTGAATATCTTTGACTTCCCGATCAGGAAATAAAAATGTTTCTTGTCATTAATATTACAAAAAAGTATTAAAAGTAATTACAAATCTTTTATTAAATATTCGAATAGTTCTGATCTATAAATCTTCAGTTTCCATTCTTTGTTCTCTTAGTTTATTGATACGGTTACTCAATGATACCATCCCCATTCTTTCAGAAATCTTATGTGAAGCTGCTAAAGCTTGATCTTGTTTCAATTCTTTAACTAATCTCCAAGCTTTAGAGTTTTTATCTTCAGAACAAGCTGAGGCAAAAAGTTTTAAAATGGCCTTATCATGTAAATTGGCATATTCCGTCAATCGATCATTATCATCTTCATAAATTTCACCAACATTAGTTAAGGTTTCACCTAATAATTCACCCATTGTTCTAGCTCTTAAAAATTCTTCTTCTGCAACTTCTTCTGCATTAGCATCTTTGGTTAATAGTAATTTAACTTCTAGTTCTGATGGTAATGGTAATGGATGTGTTGGATAACTTGAACCTCTAACTAAAATACAACTTAATTGATCACCATGTAATCCTAATGGCCAAACAAGTAATTCACCTTTAGCACCAATCTCTTTAATTCTTGATTCAGAATCCAATATTGGAATCCATCTAGCTTGTAATGCATCTCTCCATCTTGCCAAAACTAATAAAACACCATCATTCCCCATAATTACTGGATCACCATAATTACTGAAAAAGATACCTCTAATTATATCACCAGAATATTCAAGTTCCAAAGGTAATGTTAAATCTCTTTGTAAAAAATTCCCAGATAGGTCTTGTATGTTGTATATTAGTTCATTATTGTTTGCAATGGAAATTGTAAAAATATAATTTGTATTTGTAGCAGATGCAATGATTGGTGAAGTTTTTTGTATACCAATAGGTAACCCATATAAAGAATAACTTCTTAAATAACCCAATGATGTACATACCAAAATAACAGAATCACTAAGTGAGATTGAAGTGATAAATTCACCATTTCTTGTAGGAATTTCTTTTTCCCAAGAATCAGTAACAGAATCGTGTGGTCTAAACATAATTCTTGATTGACTACTAGTTTGGCCTGATAAACCTAATAATAAACCTTCAGAAGTTAATGCAGCTAAGTTATAAGTTAACAAATCTTCAAAATGATATTCTCTATGAAGAGCTGTATCAAAGAAGGAAACTGTGATGGCAGAATGTGCTTCTTGTTTCACTGTGGAAACATACCCAATGGAATTTATAGTTAAATAACGTCTATCAGCAATATATGGTGTACAACCTTGTGAATATGGTTTTATCTTGAATTTTAAAGAAGCAGCAGGACTATAATGAGAACGTTTATGATTACAATTAGACCTTGAATAGCTATCTATTATATCATCATCAGCACCAAATAAACCTTCATCATCATCATCAGCGCCCAAATCTTCATATCTTCTTTTTGGTGCTACATAACCGGAACCATCATCATCTTCAATGAAACCATCTTCATTAGCATCATAATCCCTTGGGCCTTCTTGAGAGATATCACTGTTCAAATTAATATCATCAGCATTGACTTCTTCTTCATCAGAATCACCTCCTTCTTCAGCCATTAGTTCTGCTAATTCTGATCTTTCACCAGTTGTAGATGATTGTGGTAATTGTGTAGATTTCTTCTGTTTATCTTGAATAACATTTTTAAAAGTGTAGACATCACCATTTTCAGAACCAACGGATAGATCATAACCACCTATTGTATTCTTACCCCACGCCAGGTTTCTAATTCTATTTCCAAGAGTTTCTTCTAAGACTGTTTTTCTTGTTGAAGAATCCCAAATAATTAAATTATTTGATAAATCACCAGAAGCAATATAATCACCAGAAGGACACCATTGTAAAGCTGTTAAGCTTGTTGTGTGCAAACCTGTAAATGAATACACCTGTTCATAATCTCGAGTTCTGGAATACACTTTAATAGATTTTGATGAAGTGGGAACTGCAAATAAATCACCATTTGGATGCCATTCAACTCTTGTAGTTAATATATTATCTTCAGCTTCTTCATCATCGTCTTGGTAAATCAATTTTGGAATTTCATCTGCAATTGTAGCAACTAGTTTTGGTTCTTCAGAAGTTAAAGAATAATGTTTAATATCACCATTAGCTAAAGATATAGAGATCAAATCAATCACTGGATTATATGATAAATCATGGATTTGATCTTCAACTTTGAATTTAATTACTCTTGATTCATTTTTGATATCACTAATCTGAATTTCACCTTCATCACCACCACTAGCCAACATTGTCCCATTATGTGTGAAAACCAAATCTCTTAAAGGTAATGCGCTCCTCACAACTGTACCAATCAACTCATTATTAGTGATGGAATAAACAGCAGCTTCACCAAAAGTTGAACTAATAGCAAACTTATCATTCCCAAAAACGCTTAAACCAGAAATATCTTCCAAAATATCAATTGTACTTGGTTCAGAATCATCTTCTTCAACTTTATATATTCTAATCAACCCAGTGGAGCCTGCAACTAGCAATTGATCACCTTTTTTGGTATAACCAACATAAGTAACACCACCAGAAGAATAGACGTTTCTAATATCAGCCTCAACCATCTTTAAACCCCCGTTCTTAATCCTTTTGTTTCCGTGTTGTTGAAGTTTTAAAAGTTTTACGCGTTTTTGGCGTTTGGCGTAACTTCATCAGTTTTGGTTCGGCCAACAACAAAACAAAACAAAAGAAAATGAATTGAAATATTGAACGATTGAGACCAAAGTGATAACGAGAAGCTACATAATAAAATATAGAAATAGAAATGGATTTTGATGAAGATTTTGAAGGTGCTGATGAAGAGTTTCCATTTCCAACTAAAGTTACAAGGGAATCATTTTTAAAAGATGTCAATTTGGATCCAAATAATCCAACACAATCTATTTTAAACATTAATCAGATCCAGTTCAACGTTGATCATTTTTTGTTTGAGAATTATAGGTTTACATCATTAGATGATTTACAGACAGAATTGAACACTTTGTTAAAAGAATTGGATCAAGAATTGATAGATATGGTGAATAATGATTATTTTGATTTTATTAATTTAGGGAAATCTTTAAAAGGTGGTGAAGGTTTAGTAGATCAAATCAGATTAGACGTTACAAAATTTAAAAAGAAACTAGTGGATGAAACTGATAAATTGGAAGAATCTCAGTTAAAAGTTCAAAAAGCTTTAGAAACTCAAAAAAAATTAAAATTATTGAAAAGACATGCTCAAAATATGCTATTATTAGATGATTTTATAGATAAATTTGAAACTCTATTAAATGAAAATAAAGAATATGTCCAAACAGAAGTGTTGAAACAACTTACATCACTATATTTAAGTATTCATCAGTTATTAGTGTCATTACCAGATTACCATTTTGTTCAACAGAAAGCTGAAAAAGTTAATATCTTGAGATATGAATACAAAGGGATATTGGATGAACATCTTAGAAGTATAAGGACTGATGAATCATCTTATAAAGACATCACTGTACTATTAGGGATCTATTCTATCATTGGTGATGAAAAGAGTGCAGTTGATATTTTAAAAGAATCTGCAAAAGAATAATCGGAATTCAACATACCAAGTCTACGAATATATAAACAACAGCATTCAAATAAATATAAATATCCATTCTCTTAACAAATTTTGTACAGCTTTTTATGTTAATAAATTATTACTTGATTGATTATGTAATTCCCGGGTAATGCTCATCAGCTAAATGTAAAAAAAATTTCAATCAAAACAGTATTAAATAGTAAAACCTGATTCAATTCATAAAAAGAGGGAAAAGAATACTGCTGCTCTGTTTGATTTTTACTGTTTATAAATTTCATCATACAACATGGCTGGTGATCCTTTTTTATCAGACCCAAAGTCTAAAAAGAAGAGAAGCAGATCTAACAAAGTTACATCTACTACTATAAAGAGTAATAAAAGAACAAAAGGTTCTTCTGGATCCACTACTTCTAAAAACCAGGACTTATATGATGAAGAAATTTCTGGGATAAGTGATAGTGATGATGAGCCAGGTAATGTTTCTTATGATGAAGATCAAGCTGATGAAGGTGGTGATGAGGAACTAGATAGTGAAGAAGAATTTGGTCAAGAAAGTGCTGCTGATAAAAGACGTCGTTTGGCTAAACAATATTTAGAAAACTTAAAGAATGAGGTGGATAATTATGAGTTTGATGCCCAAGATTTAGATAATGATATCATTTCTAAAAGATTAAAAGAAGATGTTGCAGAAACTAAAGGTTGGGTTTATAGATTCATTGCTGATAATTTATTATTATCCGATATCAAACCAACAATCACACGAGTTGGTTCAAAATCATTAACTGGGTTATCTGTGCGATTCCCAAATGCATACACTGTTTCAAAAGATATGGAATTTATCAAATGGAATATTAAAGATTTCGATAAAAAACCATCAAGAGTGAAGCATGCTAAAGGTGGTAAAAGGTTCATGGAAGAGTCAAGTGAAGCTTATAAAAATGGTCATTATGATGAAATATTAACAGTTGCTGCAAGTCCTGATGGTAAATATGTTGTTACTGGTGGTAGAGATAAAAGATTAATTGTTTGGAGCAGTGAAGCATTATCCCCAGTTAGAGTGCTTCCACTTCGTGATCCTCGTGCACAAATCTTTGGACTAGTGTTTAGAAGAAATTCTGACAATTTATATGTTTCTTCTGCTGATTTGAAAGTTAGAGTTTACAGTATAAATCAATTTGCTGAATTAGAAACTTTATATGGTCATCAAGATAATGTTGTTGACATTACTGCTTTAGGTCAAGAACGTTGTATTACTGTTGGCTCAAGAGATCGTACTGCTATGTTATGGAAAATTGCTGATGAAACTAGATTAACTTTCAGAGGTGGTGAAATGGAGAAGAAGAAAAAGAAAAAGAAGACAACCAACACTGGAGATGAAATGGATGTTGATGAAGAAGAACAAAAGTTTTTCGCAGAAGGCAGTATTGATTGTGTTTCTATGATTGATGATTCTCATTTCATTACAGGTTCTGATAACGGTAGTATATCATTATGGTCTTTAGCTAAAAAGAAACCATTATTCACACAACATATTGCACATGGTATTATACCATCAATAGCATCTGATAAAGCTTCTGCTGAAAGTGATGAGTCTATAAGAAATTTACAAATCCCAGAGCCACAACCATATTGGATCACTGCTGTTCATGCACTACCCTATTCTAATGTTTTCTTCTCTGGGTCATGGAATGGGTCTATAAAAATTTGGAAATTAGAAGAAAATTTACGTGGGTTTACTCCTTTGGGTGAATTACCAAATGCTCGTGGTGTTGTTACTAGAATTGATGTCGCTGAGCAAGGTCCTCATGATCAAGAAAGTTTAAGAGTTTTGGCTACTTTATCAAAAGAACATAGATTAGGTCGTTGGATTGATGTTGGTAAAGGTGCTCGTAATGCTATCTATTCTTGTGTCATTGACCAACAAAATTTGAAGACTAATGATGAATAAATTACTCCATGATCATAGAAAACCAACCTGTATATTAACAACAAAAGCTCATATTATATTTAGAATATGAAATAGATTTATTGCATAGATAATTGGTGTCATTTTAAAGTCAATGTAAATTTTTTTTTTTTGATACTAAATAATACAAAATAATATGTCCATTAAAAAAAGCACTACTTTTAGTAGTTCAAAAACAAATATAATAAAAAATAAGTAAAAATCAAAACTCCCCCACACTATAAAAAGTATATAATATGAATAAGAAACTAAGTTTCAAAATTAATAAATAACATTAGTTTGATATTGTAAAATTGTTCAAAAAAAATTAAATCAAGATAAAAGTCCAGTAGTTGACAAATCAAAAAAGCTGACAATTCAAAGCCAATTCAATTCTTTTCAAAATCATTAAAAAAAAAGCAAAAACATCATTGTTCTCATGGACAAAGTTAAACAAAAATTAAATCAAATAAAGTACAGGAATTAAATAAAATAAACTGTAAAATGGGGAAAAAAGGCAAGTTCTAGAAGGGTATAATCATGTATAATGAATCAAGAATAGAAAAAAAAAACAAAAATCAGAAATATTGTTGTTTTAACTCACATTAGAGAACCAAACAATAAAGCAGCAGCACCGAAAAGAATACTGACTGGGATGCTTTGACCACTAGCTAGACCCTTAGAAGAAGAGGAAGCCTTAGCAGAAGAAGTTGCAGAGGCTGATTGAGCAGATGAGCTTAGCTTAGTCAAAGTAGCAGAAACAGCTTTAGTTGAACTAGAAGTAGCATTATCTGAAGCAATAGCTAATAGACCATTGGCAGCAGATAAAGACTTGGATTTCTTAGCAGCAGATGCCAAAGAAGCGCTGTGGACTGAAGCTGCTGAAACAGATGCCAAAGATGCTGAGTGTGCTAAAGCTGCTGAAACAGAAGATTGGTAAGCAGCTTGGGATGAAGCTGAAGCTAAAGAAGCAGAAGCTGCTGCTGCATTAGCTGCTGCTGCAGATGAGGCGGAAGCAATAGAAGCAATAGCTTGTTCTGAAGCTTGAGCAGCAGCAGCAGCAGCAGCAGCTGAAGATACAGATGCAACAGATGCAACAGATTGTTTGGCTTCTTCTGAAGCAACTGAAGCTGCTGATAAAGAAGCTTTTAGAGCATCGGCTGAAGCTGCTGAAGCTGCTGAAGCTGAAGATTTAGCAACAGCTGCTGCTGAAGCTTCATAGGCAGCTGAAGCAGAGGAAACTGAAGCTACTGATAGATAAGCTTCATGAGCTTCATAGGAAGCAACTGAGGCAGCTGAAGCAGCGGAAGCAACTGAAGCAACTGAGTATTGAGAGGCAGCTGAGGCAGCTGATTGTGCAGAGATTTCAGAAGCAATTAAATTGGCAGAAGCTTGGGATGCTGCTGATTGAGCTGAGATTTCAGAAGCTTGTGATGCTGCTGATTGAACTGAAGCTTGAGAAGCAAAAGAGGCAGCTGAAGCAGCAGAGGCTTCTGAAGCTTGGGCAGAAGCTGCTGATTGAGCTGATTGAGCTGATTGAGCTGATTGAGCTGATTGAGCTGATTGAGCTGATTGAGCTGATTGAGCTGATTGAGCTGATTGAGCTGATTGGGCACTGTAAGCAGCTGCTGAAGCAGCAGAGGCTTCTGATTGAGCACTGTAAACAGAAGCTTGAGAAGCAGCTGATTGAGCTGATTGAGCTGATTGGGCTGCTGAGGCTGCTGAAGCTGCTGATTGGGCTGAAACTTCTGAGGCTGCTGAAGCTGAAGCAGCCCAAGCGTCAGAAGAAGAAGAGGAAACTGCTCTGTCAGCAACTAATAATGAAGAAGAATCAGCACCTGTGGAAGAAACAAAATAATCAGAATCTAGTGTTTGAGTAACCAAAATCAAAGAAGTGTAAGTGGTGGTTGGATCGTCAGCTAAAGCAGAAGAGGCTAAAGCTAATGGAATAACAGTATTTGATAATCTCATTGTTAAATGTCTAAATAAATTTTTTTTTTATTGTTAATTTGTAAAACCTTCGCGTTCAATTGAATAGAATATAAACAAAGTGATGGTTATGGCAGTTTAGATCGTGTGAATGTTCTGAAAAATCCGTTAAGTAATGAACGTATCACTCTGAATAATAAAATGAATGACTGGAGTGAATAAAAGTAGTTTTAGTGAGTGTATAGCTTATAGCTTGTAATATGGGATAGTTCTAAAACAAGATGAAGAAAATTTGGGCACTAGATTATTTTTTTGTTTTGATTTTGGGTTGTTGAAGTTGGCCCCAAAATATTCCCAAATCAACAAAATGTAAACATTCTCTTGGTTGCCATAACAACATGGGTTGTCAAATAAGAGATAGAGAGACTTTTGTATGGGCAGCCGAGCAAAGACAACGGTAAGAGCCACAATTGTAATGCAAGTTTGTGTACAAGGTGTTGGTTGGAATGGGCAACCGGCTGAAAAAGGAGAACAGAGTCACCCAATTAAGATGTCAGAATTAAGAAATGAGCTTAAAATTTTAGTGGAGAAGAGAATGCTCAAACAAATTTGGAAGAACGCGTCTGGTTGCTAAAGGTTTTTAAACTTTAATATTAGCCACAGACAATTCAGAATCTTTAAGAATGTATTAAAAGAATAGAAGTCAAACTGCAGACAAATAAACATAGGTTTTTCTGCCCTTGGGCCTAAAATTTTTTTAGTTGGGCGTCAACTAGTAGGTAGCACTTTACTTGATCACTTTTTTTTCGAGTCCTGTAGATCTTTCGCTAAATATTGAAATTTTCACTGTTGTCCATTTCCCAATGATGTCATAGTTACACGCTGCAGGATTTACTAGCGTGTGAATAAAATTCTTAACTCAGACGACTAAAAAATTCTGATTGTTACTTGACAAACGTCAGGATCGACTATAGAAAATGGACTATAGAAAATTGAAAATGGGATTAATAAAAATTAATGTATCAAGTTAACATAATCATAGTAATCCAGGCCTTTGTCTTCAATTGATAAGTTTTTAAATAGCTGGTAGTTGCTTAATGTAATTATAGCAATTCACTGTATGCGGTTTCTTGGTAAATGTATAGGAAATTTTTAGACGAAAAAAAAGCATTAGCCCACAAAAATCCTAAACAAAAGTAACAGGTACAAAATATCAAAGCATGAAACAATCCAAAGTTTAAAAGGTTCAAATTTCAACAGAATTAGTTAGTCAAATCTTTGGATCTATTCGAAATGCTTATATTTTCTTCTTGTCACTTCTACATATAGTTTTGATCGCACTATTTATATTGAAAACCCAAATTACCAATTAATAGATAACGGCATAAATATATCTAAACTCTAATTGTTTCATTGAGTTATATAGTTCATACAAATTCTTGATAAAACTCTTCAGTCGAAATATTTGTTTTGCTTCTGAGTTGTTATTTTTTGGTTCCAGTGAGACAAATATCCATCTAGCTTGTAAATATGTTGATCTTTCAGCTATAGAAATAAATGTATGATCCTACAATTTCCAATAATCAATGTGTCTAACTGAATATCAATTAAAACTGGTCAAGACAACTTTTAGTGTTTCTTGGTTTTAGCCCATTGAGAGTGATTCAAAATGATAACGCATCAATATCATTTTTTTAATGTTGGTTTTAAATGTCATCTGTAACAATTTTTGATCATTTGGAGAATACCTCAATCTTTTCTGTTGCTATAGCTATGAGGGGTATCTTTATTAATTAAAAAGATTAAATTAGCCCAATTAGTATGTAGAATTAATAATATTATTCTGATCTGATATGACAAAAGATTCACATACTGAATTTAGGTCTCACAATTAACAAATGAACTGTGTTTGATGAAGACATTAAGGTGCTTTAATTTTTGTTCTGTATGTAGTGAATCATTAAAAATGATCTGTATAACTCAAAGGACTTCCCAGTTTATATTTTATTTCTACTGAAGCATTCTGAACAGATATTTATAAATTAATCATCAAAGACTAAATTAGAAAAAACAAATATGTACAATGCAGAGTTTTGATGTAATCAAGAGTTTTGAATATTTCTCATATGATCAACGGGATGAATTTCAATCTATAATTCCTTCTTATCACTAATCAAACTCACTTGACCCTGGTGAATCAGATACCACTATTAATAACAATTGAGCAGCACAAATTATACATCAAGTGGCTCCCATTGATAATTAATGACATAGATCAACTCTTCCTTTCTGGACACAATTCTTAACTATTCATCCTTATATGAACTGTTGAAACCTCATCGGTTTTCAGAATAGTAGTAGTAAGTGATAAACAAGCACTCCATTCAATAACTTCACAGAGGGTCAATTTAGAGTGTAGTATTACAAGTTTTTTCAATACTAAATAATTAGTAAAAATTAAAGTATGTATATTAGATTATAGACCTTGATGAAAAGTTAAAATTGATTTATGCAATTTTTTCAATATGTCCAGGCATATATTGGTGGAAACGCAAGCTCAAGTTAATCAGCATTCTAAATACTGGAAATCATATAAAATAGAAATAATGCGATGTAGTAGGACTATCAATCACTTTTTTTTTTTGAATAACGATAATATTTATTAAAAGGTTTGTTTTAAAATATATATGAAAAGTACTATAAAATATATTCTTCCAAAGACTCTATTCAACTAATGTTCAGATTATCTGATATTTGAAAATGGGTTTTTATTTTTTTTTTTCAATATGTAACAGGCATATATTGGTGGAAACGCAAGCGCTAATTAATCATAAGACTAAATACTGTATGAAATATTATATAAAATAAATTGGAAATAATCTGATGATAGGACTATTAATCACTTAACATGAAATAATAGACAATTATGGAATACAATATTATTTTAATTTTATAAATTTTTTAAAATTTATCTTATAACTAAATCAATAATTGTAGCTCCTTTGTTTAGCTTGAAAATTTTGAAATAAATTAAAAATTATTTCTTAAAATTGAAGCCACAAACTTAAGAAAATAAGTAAACTTCCATTATAAAGCCAAAAACAAAATATTAGAAATCTACCTTTATCAGTTACAAAAATATGAAGTCACGGATTTAAACAAAACGTTATTTCCAGTAAATCCATTGGGTATTTTGTTAAATCCGTTAGGTTTTTAGATATTTTGAGGCGACACAATATTGAAACAAGTTTCACGCATCTGAACTATGACACACCTATATATATGGAAAGGAAAAAAAGGTCATTAATACTTAATGGTATTAATTTAATGTTAATATAGTTAATATGCCTAGTTCTGACTATAGAATTATATCAAATAATTGTATATTTTTTATCATAGCCTTAATTTTCAAAACACCAATATATGCATATTAATAATTTAAAGAAATATATGTAACATGCACATCAGTACTATAATGTATGGTCTAGCTTTTTAAACAGCACTGATTAATGAAATTAGAGAAATTCGTGGATTCACGATCTAATGAACTGTTTTTAGTTACAAAATTAATGTTAGAACTTGGAATGGTGCACCAGAATATTGAAGGGTTTTGAGGTTAAAATCTTTTGCTACACTGGAACCTGACTCTCCTTTTTTTCAGTATACTGTAAGACAATATTATGACCTATTTGATTTTGACTTCAAATTTCAGATCTTTAAATACGATTGACGTTGATTGCTAAAGCTGTGGTCCCAATATTTGCTGAAACTTGGTCTGGCTTTAGCCAGTCTTTAACGAGGTTTAGCTTGAAAGAAAAGGATCGCTACTTTGAGACTTTTCCTTGCATAACTTACGAATTTTTACAAACTTTGTTTCAATAAGAAATAATTTTTGTCAAAAAAATCAATTTTCAACAGTCAATGCAAAAATCCAACGGTCATACAGATCCCGGCATATTTCACAAACACTTACATAAAACCGTTAGATCACAAAATGACGCATGTAATATCTTTTCATAAAAAAATAAAAAAAAACAGAGTAATGGGACACCAAAAAAGCTGTTTATGAATTTATTGAAATTCAGTCTACAATTTCAATTTGAATATTGAACTGAAATGGTTATTTCAAATTTAAGTTGAGTGTTACGGGAATTGTTTAGGGGTTGGAATTAAGAATATGAAAATGTTTTTTTTCATGCTCCCCTTTAAATTTCAGACATGTCATTAGGCACGTAAATGTGTACCTCTTAGTTAGTAGCTCTGGTCTGTGTACTAGACAGCATACAGCTGCACAACGCATCTTGTTTTTTTTGTAATTTGACTTTGAAAGTTAACGGTTAGTTGTCAACTTTTGAACTGATTGATTTTCCTGTTAAAAAACGCATTTAACTGTGATTTAATTTACATTTACGATTTTTAATAAGCCCATATGCAGATAAATAAAATTTTCTGTCTTAGGGCTGATTAAATCACTCTATTATAACTTTTATGTTTTAGTTTCCATTCTAAAGTTTATTAAATGAAGTATCAAACATGAATCCAAAGAATATTATCTCCATATTTATTTGTGTTTATTATGTGAGTAGCATGTGTAAAACTAAACAAGATTTCAAACTTAGTCTTGAATTTAAATTGTTATTGTTAATCCAGGTTTTACAACATTTGTATCTTGTACATCTGGCCTAGATTTTCAGGGCGAAAGTCAAAAAGCTAAAAATTTCTAAAGATGTTCTTTGATTGTTGGGCTTAATGTTGAACTGCATTAGCCAATACAAAGAGTTCGACTATAATTGACAGCAGAAACTGCAAAGATTTCCACAGTACCAGAAGATTTAAAAGCAAAATTAAATTAGAATTGTTGCTAGAAAGGGAAGTTTGACTTGATGTGATTGGTTCAACTGTGCAGTTGGCTCATCATGCCACATCAGTAAAAGCAGCTATGGATTTAAGTTTTATATGCATAGTGCATACTACATAGGACATTCAAATTTCATTGCATAATATGAGGTTTAACAACGGACATCTTCCAGCAGATCCCTACATAACTATATTTCCGTCGGTGCTAAAACTTGAGTTTGTAGCAAGAAAGATACTCCTTTCTAGTTACCATATCTTATTCTGTTTAGTATATGAAGGGAAATTTGAATATTTAATCTGTTACATGTTTAATTGAATTTTTTTGTTTCAAAACTTATAAATTGAACTGTTTTTAGTAGTTACAAGCGGACATGTGTCAATTTTCAATAGCGATGGAGAACTAGATTCTAGCAGTAAAAAAGAACTTGAACCTGGTAAATTCAGCTAAATAATTAAAACTTTAAAAAACACTGCGTGTTTTGTGATCTGGTTAGATGTATACTTGGCAGTTAATCAAGTGAAGAAATTAACGAGATGTTAAAGCTTTTCTTTAGGATTAGATACGACATCAAATCGGAACTAAAATTTTCGGACAGTTGTAATTAATACATCATTGATCAAAAAGTTACTATAAACAAAATACAACGTTCTCAAATACCATTGGAATAGCACAACTTAATAGACTATGTATCTCTTGATATTGATGTTCAAAGATCCTGCAAAATTCACGGTTTGTTTATGTGGCTATGCAAAAAGAAATGTGAATTTTAAAAAGCTACAGCTTAAAGCCGGATTGTTCGACGCAGCTAGGAAGTATAATCTGACAAATCGACAAAGCACGATTCACGTTGGCTCATTTGAACTTTTGAGTTTCTTAGACTTTAAGTTATAATATTTTTTTTTTGTAAATTTACTACAGAATTAGTTCATAAATACACTCTGTACACATCTCAAAAGTAGTTTGTAAATGTTACTGCGCTGGAAAACCGATGTATATAGATCTAATTAATATCTACTTTGTATGAATGTGCGTGCAGACTGTACTGCACAAACAGACTTTCACGAAATAAAAATCAGACGCACAAAAATACCTAAAAACTATCGCCAGCAGCCAGCAGTTTCTAGTTCCTTGAACAAAATCTGTTAGAAACAGGAACTTTTTCGAATCTTGAGGATACATTGAACAATGTTGGTGGTATTAGGAACAATAAAAGCTATACAAAGTTTTTGATTAGTATTAACCATTTTGTTCAAAACTAGGGTTCGGCGATTGGCAACACAAATTGTTGTGACTTCCTTCTACTGTACGCATTGAAAAGGGTTAATATTGTTCATTTTCCAAACTTTTTTGTGCAATTGTCAATAGCTCAAAATTAGAAAAGAACTATTTTTTTGGCTTACAATAGGGAAGGATGTTGGAATTTGAGAAGTGAACTTTGTAATCGAGCTGCAGGATACAGAGTGCATGAACTATGATAGGTTCTTTAGTTAGTGAATTTATGAATTTTCAATGAAAGTCTGGACTTAAGTCTGAAAGACTAACTGAACATTTACTTCTTGGCTTATGTACAGATAATCAAGAAATAAAAAAACAGCACTACTGGAATAAAATTGTTATGATGAGTTTGCAAATAAAAGTAATCAACACTAAAAAATGAGACTGTGTTGTCTTTTCTAAGATTCTCAGTTCAAATTGTCAGATGTAACTTATTGTTAGCTACTGATAATGAATTATACTTTAAGTTAAGTACATACTAACTTCTCCAGCACACATTGTCAACAGAGAAAGACAGAGAGAAAGAGAACGTTTTGGGATTTAAAATACGTGAGTTGTAATTCATGAACGCAACGGAATATAAAACTTACTCGATGGAATTAAGGGTGTACATCTAAGTTGTAAAGATCAACCTATGAATTTCATTGGTTACTGGCCAGCCCAAAAACTATAGCGGGACACACAACTTGATACATAATGTATGCGTAACAATATATAATGAATCATAATGCTTGATTTGATGTATGTTTTTTGATGAATCTCATTGATTTGAATAAGAATGTAGATTACACATTAATGTAATATTGTACAATGTATTTTAAGTTTCTAAGTCTAGTTATGGCATCAATCAAGATTCTCTTAAAGTTGAATTATTGTTTTTCTTATCTCATTTTTATTTTTACCTCTATTCACAAACATTCTTTGCTTTGGAGTTTTGAAAAATGTGTGTGTCTTTATCCTCAATCTAACGGAACAATTGCTTTTTGCTCTTGAAGGAAATGAAGACTGCATAATTTGACAGTTGAGATTTGGACTTGAAAACTGAAAACAAACAGGGTCTGGAGTCCGGCATAAATAAGACTAACTAATAAAGACTATAGTCTTGGGACTTTGAAGAGGAACATTAGACACCTCTGTAAGCTTTTTAATAATTTCGAACTTAAAATGCTGGATGTACAAAAGAGTGATTTTTATGAAATTAAAGTTTCTTGTAAAACATGTTGATCTGTTAACTTTCCATTGGAGACATTCAGAATTTCAGGGCTGGTTTATAATTTTTACTCATAATTTTTTTACAATAGAGAATCGAGATGTAGAGATCGCACATTGCATTTTATGCAGATGGCGTGTGTTTCAGCCTCTCTGTGTCAGAAAAATTTTATCGTTCAATTTTTAAAGCTTCGCTATTCTTGAGGTTGCCCTGTGCAAATGCGGTGGCTCAGTTATACTTACCGTAGTTCTAAAGTAGTATTCACGCAACTCTGTGACTATTATTCATATTTCCGCTATTATTGATGCTTTGTTGACGAAACAGTTTATGTAAAGTGTTATTAAAGTTAATAGGGTACATGAGTCAAGCATGTATCATAACCTAAATTATATTGACATGATTGTAGTAATAATATGTTTCACCTGTTGTATGTGTTCTTTTTTAGTCCCCAAGACATGTTTGAACTTTGAAGTTTAAGAAGTTGATGATGTCTTTGAATCATGGGTAATACTTGCATAAAGTTCAACGTTCGATGCCCCTGTTGACCAGTGAAAACGTTATATTGTCCAAAACTTCAAACTTAAACAAAAAGAATTAAGATCGTCAAATTACGTCAAAAATTTGGACTACAAACATAGGTAATCCATGTTGATGCTTTGCAGTGGACCACGGTAACGGTACAACACCACTGATAAACGACGACGGAAGGAATATAGAAAATGCTACAAACAACTTTGTTTTCAAGTTTAAGTTATAACACATCATACATTAACCGTCTGCCTTTTGCATACAGATTTAACGTTTGAATAAGGTATATTTTGGCGGACGATGACGTGGTTCAAGCTTATGGGAAAAGTATATCTCTTGTACACATAGACACTATATTAATCCCCGACGTAAAACCTTAGAAGAGCATAAAGTTTGTTTGTGAATTTCACAATAAAATTAACTAGTTTTTTTTTTGAGGATTGATGACAGTAAGACCAAAATTATTTGCGGTTTGCGACTCTAACCGAATTCAATAGGAGAATATGTTGCTGGATTTGCAATGCAAAGAAACAAAAAACCAAGCTAATAATTGTAGTTAGACCGAAGCACAGCACAATGCACCCTTAAGCCCATTCAAACCTTCGGAAGATGTGGAGAATATTTCATAGCACCAAAAACAATTGGGTAGCCTTAATTAATCTTTCGGGATTGATGAAGGTTTAGAAACTCATGCTAGATACCACAAACTGTAAAAGTATTGATCATGATAATTACTCTAAATGCTAATCATGGAGGCGTATGACCAGTAATAGCTATGATAAGACGGTTTCTCTTTGGTGTATTGTGATTAGAAACTAGATACAGATGTCAAAAATCTAATGCACTTAAAATTAACAATTCCTTCTCAGATAGAGTGCCAGGGCCCAAAC
Source organism: Liangdongia dryadoides (assembly GCA_030579655.1). NCBI lineage: Eukaryota > Fungi > Ascomycota > Saccharomycetes > Phaffomycetales > Wickerhamomycetaceae > Liangdongia > Liangdongia dryadoides. The sequence continues at coordinate 77,336 of JAKTRJ010000017.1, forward strand.
AGTTTAGTCCAAACTTACAAGACCATACAGTCCCATAGACCTTAAAAGTCCCAAAAGACATATTCACACATGACGCAACTCCCAAAACAGACATGAAAAGTTGAAGCACAGAAAAGCACATTGTGCAGCTATTAGAACACGCATATGTATACATACACGCACATATCCAATTGTTCAGTGGTGGAAAACTTACAATATGGAAAAACGACAGCGCTGCTGGGGACCTGGCAAAAAAGAAAGAAGACTGCAGTGTGCACACACATGATACATTTTTGAAGTATAAAATTAAATTGTGTTCCGTTGATTTTGGTCAGTGTGACCTTGAAATTATTTATAAACTGGCCAGATTGCACAAATTATTAACAAACAATAAGTTGCACTTGAGAATAAAGAAATAGATTATTCCTTCTGATCTTTGTTGTTTTATATAATAATCAATAATAGCATAGATTCATAGCATTGCTCACAAAACATTGCACACATATCAAAAAAAAAACTATCTTTGGAGAACGAATCCAACTACTGATAAATATAACACTGTCACTGTTTACTTTATTTATTATTAATCCCATCAGTGTCAATTTTTTTGTTATTGTTTATCAGAAGTATTAAAACCAAGAAAAAAAAAACTGCAAAAACAACAATAAAACATCAATTCAAAACTAAACAGGATAAGATTCCTCAAAGCATTAGTTATCAGGTCAACTAGAGCTAAGAACCATTAATTTTTTCATTAATTCAAAAAATTTTCAACAATTCTTAAAACAACTGTTTATCAACATAGCCCAATCATGGGTCAAGGCATACTACCTAATAACACTCTCCCACCTTTATCACAAATCATCACCGGTACCCTCCCTGGGCCATTTCAACAACAGCCGTCACAACAACATCAGTCACACACTCCTCATCAACAACATCCACAACAATATGTTCAAGTGAGCACTCCTCAACAACAACAACAACAACAACTACATTATCAGCAACAAGTTGCTGCGGCTCAAGCACAAGCACAGGCACAAGCACAGGCTCAAGCTCAAGCGCAAGCACAACAACAGAATCAACAAATAAAATACAAGCCAACGCGGGCCACCAGATCACAAAACAAAGATTATCAACAATCTCAACAATCAACTACAAGTTCAAAATATGCTTCCAAATTGGTTTTAGATCGTTGTACTTGTCGTCCAGAAGCAAACCATATTCCTCGTCCAAGAAATGCTTTTATTCTTTTCCGTCAACAACATCATCAAGCTGTTCTAGATGAAGGCAACGTTATTAAAACCAACCCAGATGTTTCTAGAGAATTGGGTCGTCGTTGGAGAGATTTATCACCAGATGAAAAAGAACACTGGAACAAGTTAGCTGAAGAAGAAAAAAAGCGCCATTCTGAAAAATATCCTGGTTATAGATATATTCCAAGAAGATTTGGTAAGAAAGGTAGTTGCCCATTTTGCAGATTGAAACAACAAAACCGTGATATTAATCGTCAAGCATCTCAATCTCAAAACAACTCACCAAATTCAACACCAGATGAACAACGTAAGCAAATTCAAGCTAATCAAAGTGAAGAACATGTCATTGCTCAAAGTTTCTTATCTTTAAGAAATCAACCAACTCAACATGTTTATTATTACCAACCTCAACCAGCCATGGCTCCTCAGGGTGTTCCATTACCACCATATGCTATTCAGCAACCAGCTGGTGCTCATACTGCTTACTATGCCCCGGTTACTGGAGGTCAAATGAAACCAATTTTCATTCAACCTGTCCAACAACAAGTGCAAGCTACTCCTCAATATTTGCATGGTATTCAGCAACACCAACAGCCACAACCAGCTCAAGCTGTGACACCAATTCAACATCACAGCCAAGCTCAACAGTTACCTCCTCCACATCAACAACCACAATCACAATTATCATTTATCACAAATAATTCTACACCTAATACTCCAAAACAAGAATCACCAGAAACTACTGTTCCTTCTACCACTGAATCCACCACTGCTACTTCTACAAACACAACTGTGAACAGTTTTTCTAGTGAACGTCCAATTTTACCACCTTTACCTGCTCTTGATGGTACACCAAAACCTAAATTGTCATTTGCAAATCTTTTAAACTGATTGAGTAGAAAATTTTTATGTGTTTATGACAATTTCATTGTTCATTTTATTTTTCTTTTGCATTTGAACTTTCTGTTTAACTATTACTATTGCCAACTGCTTTTTGTTTATTACATGTTTTTTTGAAAGAAAACAACAACATTACTGTCATCATTTTTTTGTTTTTACTTCCCTTTTGTTCTTAGTTTCAGTTTCATTGTTATCGTTCTTATTTAGTTTGCATTTATTGTATTTTATATCATTATAAATAGGTTTTTTTTTCCGTTATAAATTTGTATAGTAAATTGTAATAGATTAATTAACACTTTAAGACTGTCTAATATTTGTAAAATTATTATTTATAATAATAGTTCACACATTAAAGTACCACTTTTCAGATCTGTAAAAACTACATAATTGGCATTTCCCAAAACAATCAAAAACTGCAATCATGCGTTTAAGGTTTTTATCAGCCATGATTTCATTTTAGAATGAAATTTGATGTATGTATGTCAAATTATCAATAGAGCTTATACAATAACGTTGGTGTCGTCACCAACCGAACAGATTTAGATTTGTATGATGGCTAAAAATTGTGTTTCAGACTTTATATCAAATTGAGTATTATCTATTACATAAGTAGAATTAAAGTTTAAGCTTTTACTTTTAATAGATTAATATACTGATATTATAATATGTATTTATGTACACACAGTTAATTTACAGAATTCAAGAATTAATAAGGCCTTCTTTGTAAAAGTAAGGATTTGGCTCATATAAAGTCATTTGGTGGAGTGAGTCGAGATTCTTCAATTATTAATTACCCAGCATCTTGCAGGTTCAGTGATGAAATACTTTAGAGTTAAACTCAACCTGACAAGGATGAAAAGCGACATAATGAACCCTAAAATTGGACAAATCTTAACAAAGCATTAAACTGTTATTGAGTTTTGAAACATGTCCCTACATAAAAAACCTGGATTAACTTCTAAAAAGACATGGGACCTTACTTTGAGTGGTCAACCTTTATTGTAAATATATGGTGTTACTATGTAGTTGGACGGTTGGATTTTCATGCTTCTTTCAAGACTACTTCATAAAGGGGGAATCGCCTTACTCTTGGAACGATTTACAAAGCAAGGAAAAGCAACATCATTCAACATGCCAATGACCAAATCAGTTTTCTGTATTCATCTGAAAGCTTGCATTGAGGATCTGTTTTTTCAACCAAGGCTCAGAGTATTTTCATGCAAGCTTGAAAAATCCTATTGATGGAATGGATTATGAAATAAGATTGCATTTTGTTTTCTTTTTTTGAGAGGTATATATGTATATATCATCATGTGCAAGGCGCAGGGAGTGAATCGAGCAGACAGTCACATGAATTAGGTATATAAAATCTAGAGCCACTATTTTATGTTAAAGAGTACAATGTACAGAGTACATACAAGGGCGGGAAAAATCCTCAAATGTCGTATACTAAAAGATTCCCATTTTCTCGTAGTTCTCAATACAATCACCAAAACTTTAAGCCTTTTAATAATTATATTTGCCAAATATCTGTCTCAATAAATAAAATATAACTAGATAACAATTTCAAAGATCTATTCAACTAATCTTAATATTATCTAATGCTTTTGATGGTTAATATATCCAGTACTTTATATTATAAGAACATTTTTTTTGATAACGTAAACTTTAAATCTCAATTAATTAATCTATGCAGAGGGAGGCTTTGATTACTAATATTTAAGTACTGAGGGTTGAGCACAACCTCAAATGGAGTACAAATTTAAACAATACAGTTGTTTTTGATAAGATAGGTTTGTCAAACAAGAAAGCCTGCATATTGTTCTTTCGTGTTGGAATTTTGGTTTTTATTTGCAAAAGAATCAACTAGCGTTGATGTGCAGGAAGGACTGTAAACTATACATTTTGAAGTGTTTAACAGCAAAACCCCCTAGACTTGGTCTTTGTAACTGCACCATATCTCCTTCCATAAAAACATCGTGTATGCAAAGTCATGCATAAGTCACATATGAAATTGCACTATGTAATCACTGAAACAATTACTTGAAATATCCCGGATCTATGTATATACGTTTTGTTGCCTTCTGAAGAATTGTTTATAGGTTAACAACTACTTTTTACAATACTTTATATATTTTGAATGTACTTTTTTTAAGTTTTCATACTTAAATATGATCAAAGCAAATTTCAAATGTTTTGCGAATGAAAGACTCAAATATTCAATAACACAGGATCATTAATATCGTTTTAATCACTGTTAATCATTTACTTTACTTAAAAATTAGTTTAGAATTTAGTAAAGATAATTTCATAATACTGTGTATTATACTGTTAAGCTAGTATAAGTACATTAAATAATGCAAGATTTTAAGGCATATATAATTGAGGTAATTTTAAAAAAACAACTAACGTAGGAATGCGTTTGATGTCCAAAGTGTTAAAAATGTTTCTAAGAATGTTATATAAATCCAATATAGTTGATAATAATGATAAAATATACAATTTATATTGATCTCAACATTCGGAAGGGTAACATACAATTGTATAAGTTAACCAACTTAAGTGCTCTAGTGTACTCTCATTCGCAAGAAATATCTAACTTCAGCAACGTAGGAGCAAACCTCAGTTGATACTGTAATAAATGATATTGATGCAAAATAGTTCACCTTAAGTTTTAACCCAAACTGTTTTTTCTAAAAAGAGAATCTAAAGACCATAATGTCAATTGAATAAGACTTTTTCTTTGATACTAAAATAAAACTGGAACTTTTAAAACGTTTTACGCGGGTCTTTTGCCATTGTATGTAGTATTTAGTCTGACAACATGACATGTAACGTCGAAGACTCAAGAATCAAGTCTCCTATTCTAGAGTCTACATAGTATAAAAAACGTGATTCATTACATGGGGGAATTTAAAAATAATTGATATCACTAAATCCGGCATTTGGAAGTATTATACCAACTTAGTCTTAGACTTCAGGACTTAAAAATAAGGAGGGGAGTACATGAATATTACTACAAGAGTGTTAATCGAGTGTTAATTAATACGAGATACATGAGTACAAGTGAATTTAGTCCCAATTTTCAAATTTCAACTGAAACATTCAGCAATTGCTTTCTATGGCTTGTTAGTCAGTAATCAGTGAAGAAATTATTCTTTATTTAGAATTAGTTATATAACGCATTTAAGGTTGAGGACTCCTTCACTGAAGTTATAATAGGGTTAAGGTTTTAAGCTCATGTAGGTGTTTGCCCGACATTTTTCCTAACAATAAAAGAAAATCTGACCCGCTATTATTAAAATAAAACAGAGTCAGATTTACGGATTTTAAGACACAAAGACCAAATTATACAATATATGCAAGCCAAACTGTGGTATGAAAGACGCTGTATGTTGCAGTGTGTAGTATTAAAGTCTATGCAATGATAGTCTGCCTTGCGTGGAAACTTTGAAATAATCATTTCCGCGGGTTACATTTTTGATTTAACATTTCAAATTTATTTGGCGGTATTAATTGAAATGTATGAGAATAATTGGTAAAATCGGAAACGAATATGAATACTAAGGATAATTATTATTGTGCTTTTGTAATATGTATTATTATTAATCATGTAGGTCCTCCTTTTTTCGAAGTCCTATTGTCGCAGATGATTGTTTTGGGAAATATTTGACTCGGCCCTAAAGATTCTGAAGTATAGAATCTTACAAATGAAAGAAATGACTTATTCATAAAGATTTCTGTGTTCTACGAACCTTTTGACTGTTGGTAGTGTTGAATAGAAATTGCTATTAATCGGTTATCACTTAGCTAGAAACAAGCCAAATGAACTAGTTAACAACAATATGAGCAATTCATTGTTATTAATTAGCCAGGTCAGATTTTTTTAATATGTAACAGACATATATTGGTGAAAACGCAAGCGCTAATTAATCAGCAGACATGAATATTTGCTTATAGTAATTTAGAATAACCGGCACCAAAGGTAACGTATATCATACTCTACGAGACCAGACCATATCTATTCTCTATAAGTTTAATAGTTTATACAACAACGACTAAGCTGCAGCAAGAGTAGTCAAATATATAACTATATAAAATTATTAGCACCGATCCTTAATCTAAAAGGTGACAATAGGCTATTTAGTTGAAAATTTTTTAATTTAGGCGCCCACATATCGACTAAGTTTTTACTAAAATCTACATAAGAACGTCTTAAACAACTTGTTTAAAAAACTTCATTTAACAAACATTCTCATTAATAACATACGGTGTACAACCAGTAACAGCTGAGAATAATAAAAGTTAGTAGCAAAACTCTGAATAATTTATTGAATTTCATGAGGTCAAACCAAGCATTCTTGGTGATATTGAACAATAGCTGCATCAATCGTGGATTTAGGTGACGGCATTATCAGATTCAAATTTTCATTGTTTCAAAAAAGAAACCCACGGCTTTAAACATATTAAGACTAATTTGCATTAAAAATGTTTTAGACACCAATGGCGGATAATATAAAGTTGCAACCAGTGCTAAGGCTTAGAATTAGATGTTTGAAAATTGAATTCGTATATTTTTTAAGAAACGTAGGCAGCTGTTAGAACTTTTAACCCAAGATACTAGATGTTTTTATAAATTGAAAGACAATCACTTACAGGAAAATGGATTCTCAGTAAAACCTTGTTTATAATTAGTCCAATATTGGACATTCCTTAATTAGGATTTTTCTCTCAACTAATAGTTAAATTATCAGCTGTACGATACTAAGAATCTCATATTGAGATTTGAGCAACATACCTTTTTTAGAAGGGGAATGCTATTCAGAAGCTTCATCGTCATAGTCGTGTTTTGGCATTAAGTGTCTCATGTGAAGTTTCTGCATACAGACAACAGTTGATTCTGATTTTAAACCGTTGAAACAAAGACTTGCATTATTATTAAACGAGATTTAAAAATTGTTGCTCTATTGTTACCACCTCAAGGCTCTAGACTCAATATGCAAGGTTCAAATCGTAGTTGTTTATGAATAAATAAAGGTCAAAGGGGAAGTATTATTTATTTCGGGATCACTTCTGCAACCAATAATTAATTAATTGTAATCTTTCAAGACTAAAACAGGAAACTAGCTCCTTAAAAAAATACGAGTTGCCATTATTAAATATAATAATGCAAGGTTTTACAATACAAATTGCTTAACTTCTGAAAAATAATAAGACTCAAGAGTCTAACATAATACATAACTTCTGAAACTAAGTAAGATAGTTATTCCTTGATTCAAATTAGCTACAGGAAACAAGACAAGCCAATTAAGGTTTAATATAAAGGATCAGTTACTAGCTATCTTATAGAGAGTTCACAAGTGACATCCACAAGTGACATCACTGTTATTAAAAAGCTTAAATAACTTATTTTTATCTTAAAACAAAGGTACAAACAATAGAAACAATAGCATTCATTATTACAGGAGCAATCACAAGTCAATCGAAACTCAATCAAGGCTTAAAACCTAAGCTTTATACCTAGAGTCTAAGCCTTGCAAGTTCTAGGTTTGGTCTGAAAAGAAGTAAGCCTAAAGTTTGATGAGTTTCTTCTTTAGTCTAGCTAGGACTTATCACTGTTTGTATGAAATATTTGTCCTCAATTAACTGATTTATTTATTATTCAAAAATAGATCAGAGCTTCGCTTTTCTGACACACAACTTAAGGTTTAAACGTTTTGGAAAGCAATCCGTGTAGAGAATACCAAAACTGCAATTTTACTTTTTATTACATTTCTATGAATAATATATATAAATATCTTGACTGGTAAGCTTCACCTAATTAGTGATATTATCAACGTAATTAATATTCATTATGCATTTTCGAATATCAAAGTCATTAGAAGAGCCCGACTAATCACTAACTTGTCTATAGAACTCATTAATTAAAATCACCAATTGATAGATCATAACTGGTGTCTGGATGTTTTTTAATACAAAAATTGTTTACATAATCGCTTACAAAGTTAATTGTTCTCTGTTTCTTTACGTCATATAACAAAGCCCTGTTACTTGAATCAAAAAACTGAACAACTGTTTTCTTTGATATTTATTAAGTGAAATTACGTGTTAAAAAAAGTTGAATTACGCGTAACCATTGTGTTAAGGACGCTTTATAATCCACAAAATGATGTTGCTTACAAGACGCTTCCAAAAGTTGGGTGTGTTGGTTGTTTTAATCATATTGGCGGTGTTTATATTGTTTAAAAATCGTGGAGATGTAAAGATGAACATATCTCAAGAATCAATAGACGGAATAAGGAACAATTTGGAATATTATCAAGAAAAAGTGAAAGATTATGCTAAATCTATTAATGTTTTTGCTGACCATATATCGTTGAATCCTAATCATCGTCCAGGAATTTCAGATAAACCTCTTGAAAATTTGATTCAACCACCTTTGAAAACTACAAAGAATAAAGAAAAAGTCCTTGAAATAAACCATCAAATTTATCAAAATGTAGTCATGAAGCCAATTGATGAACCAGTCAATATGAAAATACAAAAAAAAACAATTGATAATGAGGATTACCAATTGGAAAATGCAACTTTTGTTTCATTGGTAAGAAATTCAGAAGGTAGTGCTTTAGTGAGAACCATTCAAAATGTTGAATCTACTTTCAATCATAGATATCATTATCCATATGTTTTGATCAATGATAAACCATTTAACAAATTGTTTAAAGAAAAATTGCAGAAAGCAGCTCCTGATTCCAAGTTTTATTTTGAACAAGTTGACCCTAAAGATTGGAATAAACCTGATTTCATCAATCCAATTAGAGAGCAAGAAGGTATCAAATATTTAGAAAATAAAGGTGTTGGTTATGCTAGAAAATTATCATATCATAATATGTGTCGTTATTACTCTAAAGGTTTTTACAATCATGAGCGTATGAAACAATTTAGATATTACTGGAGACTTGAACCAAGTACTAAATATTTCTGTGATGTTGATTATGATGTTTTCAAATTCATGAAAGATAATGATAAAGTTTATGGTTACGTTTTAACTTTATATGATTCACCAGATTCAGTCCGTAATTTATGGCCAACAACTCTTGATTTTTTAAATAAAAATCCTCAATATTTAAATCCAAATGCATCAACAGTGTTTTTAACTGAGAATATTCAAAATCCAGACACAACAAAAATTGCAAATGGATACTCAACTTGTCATTTTTGGTCAAATTTTGAAATAGGTGACATGGATTTTTATAGAGGAGAAGCTTATTCAGCTTGGACTCAATATTTAGAAGATTCTGGTGGATTTTATTATGAACGTTGGGGTGATGCTCCAGTTCATTCAATTGGTGTCGGGTTATTTGCAGATAAAAAACAAGTTCATTGGTTTAGAGATATTGGATATGAACACTGGCCATATGTTAATTGTCCAAATTCTCCAAAATGTCATCAAAAATGTGATGCAGGAAAGTTTACCAAATTTGCTCATCTATATAATCAAAATTGTCAAGCTACTTGGATTGAATATGAAATGACAGATGAACAATTAGAGCAATATTAAAAATGTTATGCTTTCATTTCATTATTGTATTGAAAACTATCACTACTTATTATGAAAAAAAATACAACGCATATATTATGACCATAATAACATGTAACTATCTATAAATAATAACGGTGATATAGAATCATCCTCAGTACTGGAATCAATAGAGTTCTGTGGATCTTGACGAGACGAATTGAAAAAAGAATTGGTATCAGTTTCATTGGTAATATTATCACTACCAGTGCTAGACTCATCACTAGACTGATAGTTTAGTAAAAATTTGAAGCTAATTTTAAATCATCAGCATTCAAGAAATCGGAACCAGCATCGATAAGTTGTCTCCAAAGAGAATCTCTCTTCTTAACTGGCCACCAAGCGACATCCCATAAACGAGTCTTAATACCTTTAGAATGAGCATCATCAATGACTTTTTTCAAAGAAGCCAATTGAGTGTCATTCAAACCAGATGGTGGAATTTCACTAGAATCAGAAACTCCAATAATAGAATTTAAATCACCTGAAGCAATTGGATTTAAACCAACTGGATAAGTTTCGTTCAAAGTTAACAATGGACCATCGTAGAAGTAATCACGAGGAGTATGTGATTGTAAGTAGTCTAATGGAGTGTTACCGGTACCGATGATGGTGACTGGACCATAAGTGATTTGACCAGTTTCATTATAAGTGGTCAACCAACCTTTAGAACGTAATGGTTCTAAAGCATCGACAATAGATGGCCAAGTTTCTTCACCATTAGTCTTGACATCAACAAACAAGTATAAAGTAGCACTTGAATCAGTGTCGAAAACACCATTTGGATGAGTTTCTGTAGCAGTGAAAGTGTTGTTTGGATTAGCATCAGTTAATATTTGAACTAATGGATCAATGTAAAGGGATTGGAAAGTTCTAGCAGTGTTCAAAGCAGCTTGGTGATGACCAACGTAGATGGTGGAATCATTTGGGAATAACCAAACATCAGCTTCAACAGATTGAACACCATAGCTTAAGGCAGTATATAGGGGAACTTTTCTCCAGTAGTCATTGTGGGAATGAATTTGTTTAACAAAAATGTCTTTGGTTAGATCAGATGAGTATTGTGTAGTAATGGTATCTTCCAAAGAATCAACAACTTTGCTGATTGGAATAGCAGAAACAGCAGCAGTTAGGGCAGTGACACCTAATAGAGAAGAAATTTTAACCATTATTTGAGATTTGAGGTTTAAAGATTTGAACAATTAGACAATTGAGATGTGTTTTTTTAGTTCAGACACCACCTTTATATACCCATCACTTTTGGCACTTATGTCACAATAATTTCCTATATAGTATACATCATCTATCTCCTTTAAAACGTGGTTCTCAATTGTGTCCCGTTCTGGTCAATTGAACGATCTTAGATTTTCTCTTTGGTACAAAAAAGCAAAATTATCAACTCATCGCATGCCGAAATGGGGAATTAAGAAATGGAAAAAAAGTTATCCAATATAATCTTTGAATATAAGAGACTACAATTATTACATTGTAAAATAAACCCCTTCATTATTGTTATACTTTTGGCATTTTATTTGAACTCGAAGCTCGAGAACCTCATCTCGTTATCGAGAACGTGTATTTGGTGGGTTCTAATTACATACATCAACACGCATACGTACGCAGGGGAATGCGTCATAATTATTTTATTTACAAATTGACTTTAAAAGTGTGGTATAAAACATAAACCATAAAAAACCATAAAAACCATATAAAAAAAAAACAAAAAGTAATACTCATGATATATAAAGAAAAATGCATATGTGAATGTTTATAAATAATGTCCCTCTCTTTTTTATTCCTCCCTTTTTTTTTGTTGTTTTTGTTTTCTTTCTTTCTCCTTCTCTTTAATAATTTATGTGAATCGTCCTTCATGCAAAATACTGGTCTGCCCATCTTTTCAGCAATAACTTTTCAGATTCAGATTTTCTGGGACCATTGATTACACCAGTTTTAGTCGCATGTGAATGAGCTGAACGATGATCAGCTAATGCAACTCTGTTGTTAACTAGAGTCCATAGATCTAACAATGCAGTACTATCATCCTGTGCAATCTCATCTATAAGGTTACCTACTTGATCCAATTTGCTGGCTGTGTTTGGTGTCATATGTTTGTCTTTGCCACTGTTCAGCAAAAGTTGACTAATCGAACTTCTTAAAATGTGGGAAAATTCGATACCAGATAGTTTGGATGCTGCAATATTTGCAGAAGCTTTGACATTAGCAGCAGTAGCAGATCTTTTTGAATAATAAATAGGATTTTCATCATTCACACAAACGATAGGTTCTGCAGTTTTCAACGTAGCAGATCCATTACTTTCATTACTTCTATTGCTGTTATTTGAACTATTTGAGTTATTTCTTTTCTTTTGTAATGTTATTGATGAAGATGCTGAAGAGTTATTGGACCCATCAAGTATCAACTGAGAGTAACGATGCTGTGTATTGATAATGTTAATGTTTGACTTCAATGCCAAATGTTCTCTAACAGCACTACTTCCTCTGTAACCCAATGGTGATTGCTTTGTAATGATAACATTAGATGTTGGTTGTGATATATTAAAATCAAATTCTATTTCAGCGTCAGAATCGTTTTCTTTTGTAATCACTGTGGGTGTATAAAATAATTTTTTTGGTGGATCAAATCTTGCAACTTCCGAATCATATTCTTGTTTTCTTTTAATCAAATCCACTAAACTTGAATTTCTTCCGGCATTTCTTATGAATCTTGTTCTTAATAATCTTCTTGCACTTGGTCTATTTTGTGGACTCTTTTGTAAACAAATTTCAACAAAATCTTGAAAATCTCTGCCGAATTCATTTCCATGTAATCTTGGTGGATCTAACTTTGGAATTTCAAATAATGCTTTCATTGGATGTAAATCAGATAAAGGTGGAGTGCCCAATGCCAATTCAATTGCTGTTATCCCCAAAGACCAAATATCAGCTTTGAAATTATATTCTTCTTCTAAAATAACTTCTGGAGACATCCAATATGGACTACCAACAAACGTATTTCTTCTTGATAAATTGTTTGACAACTCAGTAGAAACACCAAAATCACCAATTTTAACGTCACCATCTTTATTCAATAAAATATTAGCAGCCTTAATATCACGATGTATTTTTCCTTGTTCATGTAAATAATCTAATGCAATAAGCACTTCTCGTAATAATATCGCAATATATTTCTCTTTAATTTTACCAGCTTTCATTAAATCAACACAAGATCCACCATCTAACAATTCCATAATAATCCATAATTTATAACCTTTAATAAAACAACCAAGATACTGTGTGATTTGTTTCAATTTACACTGTTTCAAAATCTTAATTTCTTTCTGTAAAGCATCAAAATTATCAGTTGTCTCTAGATCAATATGTTTAATAGCTACGTATTTCTTTGTAACTTTATCCCAACCTTTATACACCACACCAAATCCACCTTTACCAATTTGTTCAAAAACATCAAACTGGTTCTCACTGAGATATCTCATGCTATTATTTTGTTGTTGTTGTTGCACTTGGTTATGTTTGTTTATTTCTTGAAATTTACTTGTTCCAAAATACTTTTTCTTTCAAACTTTCACCACTAAAACCTAGACCTAATAGAAAGATATGCAATTGTTCGGTCTTTATGAACAATAGAGATGGTCACTATTTCTATTTTGATTAATACTAATATCCTCCGATGTGTACTTTATGATCTTAATAATTGATATTTAGCAATGAGTTGACAGGAAAAAGGGAAGAAAAGGAAATATTTCAAATGACACAAATGATATAATATGAGCAGCAGCAACTAAATTTTATTCTCTAGTATAAATCTCTGTTTCATACTTGGAATTATGGATTTGTATTGTTTCTAGATATATAAACATCGGTGTAATTGCCTAATCCGGTTATATGTAAACATTGGAAACGTTACTAGGGTCTTTTGACATTAAGTTCTGATTGAACTTCAGCAATAGAGAAATTAAGGTAGAACATTATTTACTTGTGTTTCTTTTGAAAATAACACTAGGTTAAGACTAAATAGGTTGTTTTGTCACTTATTCTCTTATATTGATTAATTAATTTGGGATTAAAGTTTTATATACATTACCCTACTGAACAGGGCAACAATATTTTTATATTGGAAAAATACCGAAATGGCAATGGTGATGAAGATTTGTCAATCTAATATTGGTATTAAATCATTAAATAAAAACAATGGCTCATATAACAAATAAAGAGGTGCGTTCCAGTTTATAGTTTTCTCTGATTGCATTAAAACATTAATAACTTTTTTAGTTCCTTGAGCATGCTTCAGGAGTGTTTGAGATGTCTAAAAATACTGGTAAAAGAGTATTCATGACACAAAAGAGATTAACACCAATTGACAAAGTTGAAGGAAATGATTCTGAGAAACAGCAAATATCAAAATTCAATACCAGTGAAGCCATATTACCTAATTCTAGCATACAGAAATCTATTAAAGAATACCCAATTTTGATTAGAATTGTTTATGGTGACAAAACTCAAAATTCCCCAAAGACCAAATACTCCACCGTGGTGAACCCTGATGATTTATCCAAATTTTGGAAGGATTATACCAATGTTATCAAGTCTGGTGCTGTTGGGTTGAAGAAGAAAGACAAGGGTAAAAAGAAAAAGAAGAATGCTAAATAAATTAAATAAATACACTTGTACATTACATATTAACCAATAAAGTTTATCATTTAAATTTCATTAAAATTAGTCTTATATATTTCAAAGTTTTCCCTCATATTTTTTACTCATCGATGGTCTCAACTATTAAATTCCCATTTGGCCAAACACTTGATTCATCTTTAATTAGTATAGTTGTAGATGGTGAAATTTCCACTCTAGGCATTGGTGAAATCATTTTAAATCCAAATGGATATTCGAAATTTTGAGGAGGTGAAACATTAGATTCTGGAACAGTTCCTAAAAGATTATGTTCATGACATTCAACATATGCATAAATTTCTTCTAATGTAACATTTTTATCAAATCTTCTTTGAATACGTTCACCAGATGGAAATCTTATTGCAATTCTTGAATACTCACCTTTTTTAGACAGATCAACCTCAGGTTTTAAAATTGAATATCTCCATTTTAACCACTGTTCTTTATTTTGTGCCAATTGTTCAACTTGTCTTCTTTGTTGTTCTTTTAGTCTATCTCTTTGTAATGATGCTTGATATGCTTGATCTTGTTGTTCTCTAATCACACGACTTAATTCTTGTTCTTGTCTTTCAGCTCTTAATGCAATTAAATTTGGTTCTAAACGATCAATTTGACTTGATAGTTTATCAATAACTTTAGTTGGTGATGTCAACCCTTGAACTCGTGTGACAACATTCAAGATTGGTGCAGAAGTTGCAGTACCTTCTGGAGTTTCAGTAGTTGAGCTTTTCAAAGATAACAAACCTAAAAATGGATATTTTGTAGCCCCTAATGCATTAGAAACTTGATATGCTTCACTCTCTCTAACATTACCACCCCACACCAAAACATGATGATCTTTAATCAATTTCAACACTTCTTCATTCAGTAAAGTTTCATTAATAAATTCATTTGTATCATCATGTTCATCACTGTGTAAATATACTAATAAAAATCTGGCATCTTTCTCTGCAATGTATAAAGCTGATGTATAACCACCTTCATAAAAATCTAACCTTTTATCATCATCCAGGACTTCAGTACTATGATTATAATAAGTATTAAAATCTGCGATAAAATTATGTGCAACATCTGAAGGATCAATACCTTTTGGTTCTGATCTTGAACCATGTCTATTTTGTGAATAACGACTAGTTAATCTTCTTACAACTGGAAATATTTTGGCCAAGACCACAAAAATCACTAATGAAAGTTTGTACAATGCATAAACCGGAACAAATAATACCAGTTGAACAATGTATAAAACTTTACTCTTTGGTGTTAATGACATGAAACCTCTAGTCTGCGATTGGGCTTGTGATGAGTTAATTAATGGAGAATATCCAGATCCTTGTAGATATGATTTTAATCTATTCCAAGTTGCATCCATATCAAATAAACTATGTGAGCTATCATCAGTGTTATCATTATTCGAAGTACCGCCTATTGTATCATTAGGAGAAAAAGACCCAGGCATAACACCACCACCACCACCACCACCATTGGTATTATTTGCATTAGCAACACCACCATTTAAAACTCTTCTAGCCGCATTATTCAAGTTGATATTAGCTTGTGGTGTTGATTCAAAATAAAGTATAATTGCTGGTTCCAAATTCCAAGAGCTCTGTTGCAAGTATCTAATAGCTCTATATGGCGGACCTTGGAAATTTGTCACTGAAATAAATTGGTGAACCAAATCTTGTTCTTCTGAAGTTAAAGTATCCATTATTATGACAGATAATAACTTTCCTCTTTGATATTTGATTATATTTAATTGTTAATGTTAAGAAATGGGGTCTTATTTTTCTCTCTACAAAAGTCAAAATCCATCCGCGAAATCAATCTGTAAATTGAAAAATATTATTTATTAAAAAATCAATTTACTCGAAATAACTATGAAATTTTGAAATTAAGCCTTCTGGAACCCCAAAAATTGGATTTATTGGTGGCAAAATGTCTTGTTTATCAACTTGAACAACAGTAGGATCAATAGGTTTGGATTTAATAGCGTAACACCATTTATCAAATCTATCGGAATTAATAGCATTTAATTCATCTTTATCAATGAAAAATTTATTTTGAACAATTGATAAACCTAATAAGACATAATTTGTATGGTAAGCATCAGGATATTTACCAGGCTTATCTCTTAAACCACCATTCGGACTTTGACAACAACCTAATATGTAATTTTGTAAACCAGCCCTTGAAGCTAATTCAGTTTTTGTATCATTATTTTCAGTATCATTTATGATATCAAAGATTGGTAATAAACCACCAACCCAGAAACTATAACACCCATCAACTAACTTGTTAGAACGACCAGAAAACCCACCTTCTAAAGGTAATTGCTTATGCACTACCCATTTCACCAATTTTTCATAACATATATTTTTTAGGAAAACATCTTTACCTAAGATCATTAATGCAGCAGCAGCACAAAATGTATATCCACCATGAGCTTCATCAAATGGAACCCCACCAAATCCACCTTCAAAAGTTTGACATTTTGATAACCATGATGCAACATTTTCAGTTAATTCTGGTGTAAGTATGTTTAATAATGATGCAATAACTAAAGCACAATAAACAGCTCTTGTGTCAGTTTCACCACCAATATGCATCTTAAAAGAACCATTCTTTTGTTTTAAAGATAATAGCCATTTATAAAAAAGTTTTTTATCTAATTTCTTGATTGATTCTTCATCACCCATTAATACTAATGATAGAATACCAGCATAAGAAGATGCAAGATGCGGAATTTGGCCAATACCTCCACCAATACCACCATTTTTAAAATCTACACAACTTAAGATTGCATCAGTTGCTTGATTTTTGGTTTCTTCTGGAATATCAAAACCTAATAGATAACAAGAATTTCCTAACCAATATGGTAACCATGGATGTGATGCTGATAAACCTTGAAATTGTGATGGGAAAGGACCTTTTAAAGCTGGGAAGGCAAACTTTGTAATATGTTTTTGTTTCTCTAAATGTGGTAATTCACCAGATTCTAAATAACCATCATAAATTTCTTTAATTGTTTGTTCAATATCCACTTGATCATCAATTGTTTTAGAAAAAATGGTGGATTCAATATTAGTTGAATTTTCAGACATTATATTCATTAAATCAAATTGTAAAAAATTTTGATTATTTGTAGTGTTGGGATCAGCTTCTCTAACTAAAGTCTTTTTGTTGTTCCCTACTAAAGAGAGTAAGTAATTGACTTGCTCTTTTATATCATCATTTTGAGGCATGATTTTTGGATCATTTATTAAATGCGTTAGTGGTTTAATACTCAATTGTGCTGTTCAAGAAGGGAAATTATAGTGGATGGGTAGTATAGTCCCAAAAAGGGACTATGAGTCCAAATAAAGAATCATTTTAAGACCATGAAGACTGAAAAATAGCCTAAAAATGCTGCACCAACCGAGAAGGGTCTACTCAAATTATATGTCAGATCATGCAGGAATCTTTACATTGTTAAATTGCTGTTGAACTCAAAGAATAGAAATATGCAGAATATGAAGCAAGGCTTTAAAATAATACGCATTATGATTAGAAGTACTTGAATATGAAAAACATATTCTCAATAGACTGTAATTCATGTGCTTTATAAATTTAGTGATAATAACCTGCATAAATAACGTTTTAAACTCAAGCCTTCGCAGTTGGTCATAAGTGATGTTTTGATCACTAGTTCGCACGTAATTAGCCATCTTAAACATTTTACTTAAGATTTACCTATAATATGAGTTGAATCTAAACCCAGCATCATATAAAACCACGTTAAGTATCTCATAAGGTAATTTTGACGTCTCAATTAAGCACTAAAATAGTTCAAAAGTGTCTGACCAGTGTAGTGTGTCCCTGACTATAATTGCCGAGCAAAAAAAGTATTAGGCCCCAAAACTCAAAAATTTATATGGATAAAGACAATGTAATAATGTATACTAATGATTAAAGAACTAGAATATATGCTTTATTACATTGAATCATCATTATAGTGTCATTATTCATTCAGATTAAAGTTTTTTTTTTATTTTAAGTACTTTAGATGTTACCGAAAAAAAAGGCCCTTTAGTACTTGCGTTTTCGACAACGTCATACATAACAAGATTCCGATAATCAATTAAGAGCCATAATAATGTACATATTGCAGCATTAATGTGATCAAAATTGGAGTCAGACATTACATGTGGAAGAAAAAAATTTTGTTCATGCAAAATATTTAAATATTTAATATAAAAACAATCATGATCTGTTTTAATTTATTGAATTTTGGATTTACTTATTTGATCAGATGCACAAATCATTAATGTCTTTTGCAACAACATTAATTCAAAAATTATTGCGGGTGTTTTCAAGATATTCTCCTAAAAGATTTAATAAAATAATAGCAAGTGTGGTAACTACTATACTTTTACTTTGGGTTATTTTCACAAGCTATTCACTTGATGGCAACTATTCAATAAATACTTTACCAAATCTTGGAACCAAATCATCATCAAATGTTTTTTCATATGTCACAGGAAGAAGAAATGAAGAAGCAAAAGAAATATCTCAACAAACCTCATTCCAGAAATCACCATCATTTAATTATAATAATACAGTTCAAGTTTTTCAAGATGAAAAAAATCCAAGTTTAAAACTAATGGATTATGATAGATATCATATCAAGTATATTTATCCAGAAGTCATTGAAAGTATTTATAATCATACTGATTTAGATGCTGTAGATTGGTCAAAATTTGCATATGTGTTATATGCAACATCTTCAGAACATATGTGTAATTCATTAATGATTTTTGCAGAACTTAGGAAAGCTAATACTAGAGCTGAACTAGTTTTATTAGTTAAGAAAGAGTTTTTAACAGAAAGAGAAAATTATACAGCTGAATATAATACTTTAACTGAATTTTCTGAAAGGTACAACGTTAAATTAAAGGCAACAGAAGTAATTCAAATTGGTGGTGATGATGTTAATATTTGGTTATCAAGTTTTACTAAGCTAATGGTTTTCAATGAAACAGACTATGATAGAGTGATTTATTTGGATGCTGATGGTTTATTATTACGTGGTCATCTTGATGAATTATTCTTCATACCTCCATGTAAACTAGCAGTTGCAACTGCTTATTGGTTAACTGAAGAGAAATTTTCAGAATTAGGTGGTCGACAAAAAAAATATATTCCAGAAGATTATGGGTTTATTCCATTAACTAAAAAACAGCATCAAGAAAAAATTAATAATTTTATTGAAAGAGATGTTTCTCCATTTATTGATCCTAATACTGGATATTTACCAATAAATAACCAAAAAGAAGAAACTTTAAATTATAGAGTTAATGAAAAAAATTTTTACAATAATTTGTATAATGATTTACCAAATTATGTTATGTTTGATGAATTTAAAATCACAAATATTTTAATGGTTATTGAACCTACTAAACAATTATTTGACAAAGTTCAAGAAGCTATTAAAAATAAAGAAAAAAATGAGTTTGATATGGAACTAGTTGAAAAAATGTTTATATTACCAGAAGTGATAAAAAGACAAGAAGATAATTCAAAACAGAATCTTAAAGATGCATTAAATGATTCTCCAGAATTCTTGATCTTACCTCATCAAGTTTATGGTACACTTACCCAAGAACTAAATATAAGAGCACATCATCATACGTATCTTGCCGATATATTTGAACAGATTTGGGCACAAAATACAATGTTGAAATCTCCAAAAGATGAACCATCATATTATCATACAGAAGCTTTACAAAATCCAAGTGATGATTTTTTCCAACATATTAAGTATTTACATTTTTCGGATGCACCTATTCCTAAGCCATGGTTCAAACAAAGACTTGATGATGGTTATATGATGTCTCGAATGCGTTGTGAAACTCATAAAGATTTTAATGAAGATACTCCTGAATGGTTAGTAAAACCTTATTTTAAAACAGATGATTGTTCTGCTGGTCGAAATTGGGAAAAAGCTCATGAATTATTTGCAAAGATCAGAAAAGATGTGTGTGGTCTAGATTTGATTGATACTACTGATGATACTTATAACGGGTTAATCAATTAGTTGTATAATTTATGTTTTCTATGGTAATTTCATTTATGTTTTACTTTGTTTACATAATAAAGCAAGTTTATGCACCAGAATGCATAATGATGCCGATTTCGTATAAAATTTGCCAAAAACAGTAATAGTCACGTGGATTTTTTCTTTATTTTCTTTTGTAAACAAATTCTCAACAGAATTAGAAAGAATTGATATATTCTAAAGCAATAAGAAAGCTTTCCACCTTTTATTTGTTTAAACTAACTGAAGTTTTATTCATTCATCAGTTAAAATAATATTGAACATTATATTGAGTACACATTCATAAGCCACTTTTAAAGTTCAAAGCTTAGATCTAATCTGAAATCAAAATTTTTTCCCTTTTTTAGAACTAAGCATTTATTATAATATGGCCACCAAATCTACAAAACTTAATCTGCCGAAGATTAGTGCAACAGATGGAACTTCATATACTACACCAACTATAACACCACCTTCAGCTGATGATAATCCAAATGTTTGGAGATCTTCTGCACCAACAGGAACAGTTTTCATTGGTGTTGCAGCTGTAGCTGGATTTTTATTATTAATCTTTTTATTAGTATTATTACAAAAAAAAATTAGTGCAAAAAGAGCAGCCAAGAAGACTATTGCTCTGAATAGAGATACTCAATTTACAGATGGTGGTTATTATGAAAAAAATATTGGTGAACCACTATTTGGACCTATTGCTTCAGGTTCAGGTTCAGGTTCAGATGTTGATGATAATGTTGGTGGTGGTAATTATGGTGGTAATAAACCATTTTATCAAGCTTCAGGGTCTCATAAGAATAATCAATCGAATGTTAAAATCCCATTACTGGTTGAAACTTTAACACATCAAGATAATTCATATGATGATTCAATGTCAGATGTTAGTGGTGGTGAACATGTTTTTTCTGCATTAGGAACTGTTGAAGGTGAAAAAAAGAGAAGATCAATGTTTATTTCTCCAACTGCTGAAATTATGCATTTAAATTCAAATCAACATCATCCAAGAATATATCCAAATAATGATAGAGGTAGATGGCATGAAAGAAACAAATCATATGATGAATATAGTACAGTTAATCTGCAGTCACCATCACCATCTAGAAATTCTTCAAATTCACCAGCTAGAATCTCACCAGGTAGAAGAAATGTTGGTTTGAAAGCACATAGATCTACTCCAAGTCGTAATTTAGAACAAATGTTTGATGAATAAAAAAAAAAAAAAAACATCTTTTTATATCTTATTTATGATTTACAATTAATGGATTGATTTTAATTTATTGTAGTTATTTTATAAGATTTTTTTCACTATAAACGGTAGAATACCATTTGACTTCCGAATCAGGAAGTCAACAAAACATTAATGGACGTTTGAACTAAATTAATAAAATATAAATTCTTAATGAAAGTTAAATCAAGGTTGATTACTGAGACTAAGGTAAGTTTGATTGATTTTTGTGAGTTGAATAGATGTTAACAATTTTATTAGTCAATTGATTTGGTTTTTAATAATTTATAACAGATCATGGCATCAAAGACTAAAAGCAAATCACAAAGTGTTAATCCACTGTATAAGAGATTAGGAACTAATACTAAGAATACAAGTATTAAGAAGAATACTAAAAAAATAAATTCGTTGGCATCTAGAATAATTGCTAATGATACAAAAATCATAAAGAATGATAAGAAATTAGCAAATAATCCATTAGCAGAAAATATAAGGAAATCTGTTCAAAATATTAATAAGAGTAATACGAAGAAAATTTCTTCAAGAACAAAACCAATTAATAATTCTAATATTAAACCAAAGAAAAATGGTAGAGTTTTAAAGATTAAAAATGTTTCAGCTTCTAAATTCTTAAAATTAAAAAATTTAGAATATGGTACAAGTACAGATGATTTAAAATTTGTTTTACAAAAAATTGGTTCTATTAAAAGTATAAGAGTTAAAGATTTAAAAAGTGGTTCAACAATAGCAGAAATTGGGTTTGTTAATGAAAAAGATTTAAAAGATGCAGTTAATAAATTAAATGGAGCTATTGCAGATGGCCGAGTTTTAAGTGCAGAGATTAGTATAATTAGTGAAATTGGTGAACCATAAAGAATATAAACTGTTAATAGAGTATTATATAGAATATTATATAATAATTACTATTTTAAGTAATAAATGCTGTTTTTTTTAAATTCTTTTTTTCATGTCAGGGGATGTGTGTTTTACAGGAATTTAGCAACCTTTTTATTTAATTTGACAAGGGACACTTTATTGATATAAAAGAAGGAAAATTCCCAATAAAACAAGGGATAAATAAATTTTTACTATAAATATCTAATTAAATAAAAAATGGCAACAGCTGAACAAAAATCATTCAAAGAAATTTTTATTGGTGTCCTTGCATTTGCATTAGCAACTTATGGTAATGTTCGTTACATCTTGGGTAGAAACCCAGTTAGCAACGATCCAGAAAAAGATCCATATTTTAGAGTTGGATTTACTCCTTTTACTGGTAATATTATTGTTTTAATTGCTTATTATGGTGTCATGTGGATTTTACAATTATTATTTTTAATCCAATTATATATTCCAGCTCAACAAAACAATCGTTATGGTGTTGTTGGTCGTATTGTTAATTTATTAAGTATTAATTTAAAAGTTGCAGATGTTGTTGGTTATCATTTAAGTATTTTTAATTTTGTTCAATTTTTTTGGGTTTTATTATTTGCTTATGGTCATTATAAATGGGCTGAAGCTTTTGTTATTTTTAACTTTATCAACATTTTGGCTTTATATTTTGTTCATCATACTTATGCATTAAGTAATTTAAAAGCTATCTTTTTAATTCATGCTCCAACTGCTGCTTTACCATTTATTTGGACTTTTTACCAATTATTTTGGAATGGTGCTGTTATTGTTGCTTCTGATAGTTTAGCTGCTAGAATTGTTGCTAATGTTTTTATTTGGGCATTTTTAATTACTCCAGAAGCATTTTTAGTTTTCTTTAGTGATTGGTCTTTAGGTTATGCTGCTTCAACAATCACTTTAGCTATTGGATTAGCTCAATTATTTACTAAAGTTTTCGCTTTGCAATGGATCTTTGCACTTGTTATTTCAGGTGTTTTATTCTTGAGTGCTTCTGCTGTCTTGGGTAGATGGTTATTAAGTGATACTGAAGTTTTAGTTGAAACTCAAGTTGATACTGAAAGTGCTCCATTAATTCGTAGTGCTGTTGATGTTTAATCAAATAATCAAAATACCTTTGGTAATAATAACCAAAAATTTTTAAAAACCTTTAAATTAAATGATATGTGAAATTTTTATATTGTAGTTATATTGTAGTTATATTTTATTGTGAAATTTTTATATTGTAGTATTTTATTGACGATTTGGATCTGGTCCACATGGGTTAACCATTTTTTCTATTAATTGTTGTTTAAGTAATAATTTTGGTGTCTCATGTGCAATAGATAAATATTCTAATAAAGAAGGATGACCAGCAGCAGAAGCATAAGAATCTCTATGAACATTTACCATCCATTCACTAAAAAATTGTTAATTATAATTATTATTAAAATTTCAAGATACTAACTGTTTTGTTGAATCAGCATCACCTAAACCAATATGACGATTTTTTAACTGTTCATAAACTTGTTGTTCTCTTACTTTATCAGCCTTAAAAGAAGTTAATATTAAAATAATCAATAAAATAAAATAAATTACCATTTTTCTATTTAATTCAATTTTTCTATTTAATTCATATTGTTGTTGGTTGTTTATAAAATTTTTAAAAATTTAAACTGGCGATAAAAACATCAACAAACCATTAAAACAACAAACTCATAAAAAGAATCGTATCAATTGAGACTGAAGATATGAGTGAAGTTAAGGAAGATGCTGTGGGTGATGTCCCAATGACTGATGCTAATGATATTGTTGAAGGTGAACAAGTTACTGATAATCCAAAGAATGAATCAATTAAAAAACCTGAATCTATTGAAGAAACAAATATTAAAGATCCACCAGAACCAGAAAAAACTACATTTCAAAAAAAAATCGAATTATTACAAAAAATTAATAAAACAGATGAATTTTTATGGAAATATTTAACTTCTGATGCTATTGAAGATTTTGATTCTTTATCAACAAATTTATCAAAACAAATATCTGAAAATTTTAACATTGTTGATAAATTATTTTATGAAATAATAATAAGTGCTAAATATTATTCAAAAAGAATTCCTATTGATAAATTAGGTAAATTATTAAATCGTCTTGTTGATTCTTCAAATCCACAAGATTTTTTCCTAAGATTTATTTCAATGTTTAATACTTTTGATTCAAATAATGATATTTTATTATTAGTTAAAGCTTTTCAAAGATTACCTTCTATTGATATTGTTAAATATGTTAATGATGAAAAATCTTTAATAAAATTAACAAATATTAATGATTATAATAAATTGAAAAAAGAAAATTTATTAAATTTTTTTGATCAAAAAAAATTTAATTTATTAATTGAATCTTCTGAAGGTTTTGCAAAACTTATTTTATTTATTAATCAAATTTTTCAATCAGATGAAGCTTATTTTATGTTAAATTATTCTCATAGAGTAATTGAACAAATTACTGGTTATTATTCTTTAGATCCTATTAGAGTACTTGATATTATACTTGATATTTCTTTCCATTTAATTTTAAAAAATTATAGATTTGCAATTGATTTTTTAAAAAATACTCCTTGGTGGCCAATTGAACAAGCTAATCCAAATTCTTTAAAAAATTTAAATAAAGGTGGTTCAAAATTAATTGCTCAATTATTAGGTGAAAAATATAAACTTTTCCATAAATTACAAAAAGATGTTCCAGAAACTTTAAGATTATATACAGCTTATTTAATTCGTGAAGGTGCTATTTCATTTGGTGATATTTTTAAATATATGGGTCCAAATGAAACTGAAATGATTCAATTAGAAGAAAAAATTGCTAAAAATATTGATGATGAAATTTTTAAAGCTTCTGCTAATGCTTTAGCTTTAAGTGGTCCTTTAGTTGATGATGATGATGATGAAGATTCAACAAAAACTAAAAATTCAAGACCAACTACAAAAGCTGAACAAAAACCTATTTATGAATCTTTAAATTTTAAATCAAAATTTTTAAATATTTTATTAACAATGGGTTTATATTATCCAAGTTTATACATATTAGCAAAATATCCTTATTTAATATCTCTTGATGAAAATACTGTTTTATTAATATGCAGACTTTTCACAAAAATGATTGAACCATTAACAACTAAATTAAATCCATTGAATTCAAAACAAATTAAAGATTTACAAACAAGAAAAAAAAGAACAATTCCTTCTTATAGACCTGGATTAACTGCAAATAGATTTGAAGATTTTGAACCAGAAATAATAGAAGTTTTTAAACCTTTACAAATTGTTATGGGTCAAAAAGAACCTGTTTTTTTTTTCAAAGAATGGGCTGATCATTTACCAATTATTGATAATTATAATGATTTGATAAAATATTCAAATGAATTTTTATCTTTTATTGATGCTAGAATTGGTAATGATATGAAATTATTAACTTATTTAACAAAATTTGGTGATGATGATTTAAAAAATTCTAAAAATGAAATTGATTATGATGAAAAATTAAATAAATGGTTTGAATTTTTTAGAAAATTTATTTTACCAGCTTCATCAGTTGCTGTTCAAAATTCAATTATATCTTTTGAAATTTTTCAATTAATGAAAAAATTCCCAATTGATTGGAGATTTAATTTATATGGTGAATTAATGACTTCAATTTCTAAAAATAATGATTATGTTCGTTTAAATTATTCAAAAGCAGAAAAACAAACAAAAGATTTATTAAAAAGAATTACTGTGGAAAATGTTAAACCAATGATGAGAAAATTATCTAAAATTGCATTTTCAAATCCTTTACCAACATTCTTAATTGTTGTTGCTCAAGTTGAAAGTTATGATAATTTAACTGATTTAATTGTTGATTCTGCCCGTTATTTTACTGAATATGCTTGGGATGTTTTACCTTTTGTTATATTAACTAGATTAACTGCAAGAAGAAATTCTATTCAATCTGATGGTATGAATGATGCTTTTTGGTTACAATCTTTAGCTACATTTACTGCAAAATTAGCTAAACGTTATTCAGAATTTAATATTTCTCCAATTTTATCATTTGCTATAAAAGCTTTACATAAAGGTGATTTAATTGGTTTAACACTGATTAGAGAAATTATTGAAAAAATGAGTGGTATTCCAATGAGTTCTGAATTAACTTCACAACAAATTAGATTATTAAATTCTGCTTCTGGTTTAAGAGAAATTACATATAATGTAATTAATGATACAAGACAAGAATGTGTTGCTTCTTCAAAAAGACTTTTGGATGCTTTGGTTTCATCTAATCAATTAACTGAATTATTTGTGTTGCTTGTTGATTTAAAAAATGATTTTGTGACTAAAGAAGATGATAATTCTCATTATAAAGTGTTATCAAAACAAATTGATGCAATTGCAAGTGTCTTGAATATATTTGTTGATGTTATTGATTATACTTGGAAAGAAACACCACAATTTTATACAGAAAATATTGTCCCAATCAATAAATTGATTAATACTTATAAAATTGATACAGTTTGGGCTTTTGATGTATGGAGATCTGCCCTTACTGCTAATTCATTATCTGATGATATCAAATATTCTGATGTTGATTTTGAACATTTATCTAAAGATTTGTTTTCTGTATTTTGGAGATTTTCATATTATGATATTAATTATGATGAATCAATTTATAATCAAGATAAAACTAAATTGGAAGAAAATTTATCTTCAATTCAAGAACAAATCAAATTTGAAAGACAAATGTCTCAAAGAGAAGTTACTGCTAAGGAAAAAACATTAGAAAATGAAAAAGAACGTATTCAAAAAGTTTTATTAGGATTTGATAAAGATCAAGAAACTCATAAGATTAGAAATGAAAAAGTTATTGGTGAATTAGATGAGGTTCGTGATAAGTTTTTTGTTAATGAAGAACCAAATGATGATGAAATTGAATCATTTTTCCAATTCTGTATTATTCCTCGTGCTGTTCAATCTGCTTCTAATGCATTTTTTGTTGCAAATTTTTTGACAAAAGTATTGAAATTAGATATTTCTAACAAATTAATTGATCATTTCTTTAAATTTGAAATTTTGGATACTTTGATTTATACTTCAACTCCATTAGAAACAGAAAACTTGGGTTTCTTTTTTTCTGAAATCTTTAGTTATTATGAAGAAGTTAGAATTAATGATGAAATTAACACTGAAACTAAGGATTTATTATACAAATGGCAAGCTGATTTATTGAAATCAATTAAAATTGATATTAAAAATGATGATTATATGTCAAGAAAAAATGTTTTCACATTCCTTGAAAAAATGTCAAATGTTTATCCAGTCATGGAAGATGATGCCGAAGATATTATTACAACTATTAATGAAGTTACAAAAACTGAAACTAGAGAAGATTTGAAATTAGCTGCTAATGCTATTTTGGGTTTAATCTCATCCCGTGTTCATTCAAAGAAGTGTATCAACCGTTGGGATTTTTATGATATGCCAGAAGATGAAAAAAAGAGATTAGAAGAAGAAAGAACTGCTTTATTGACAAAGAGAAAAGAAGAAAAAGAAGAGGAAGAAAGAAAGAAACGTATTGCTGCTGCAGAAGCAGAAGCTGAACAAAGGAGACAAAGATTAGCTTCTCGTGCCGCCGCTTCAAGTCGTACAGAAAGTCGTACAGAAAGTCGTACAGAAAGTCGTACTTCAAGTCGTGCTACAGAGATTGATTCTTCAAGAGCAGATCAAAGTTCTAAATCTAGTACTCCTACACCTATTGTTGAAGCTGATGAAGATGGTGATATTGAAATGAAGGATGAAGTTGAAAAACCAAAAGAACTTCCAAAAGGTCCAAAATCTAGTGGTTTACTGAAAGAAAAACTTGATGAAATGAGAAAAGAAGCTGCTGAAAAACAAAATTCAAAAGACAAGCAGACTGAAGATGAACAAGTTGAAGATGAACCTATAGAAGATGAATCAAATGATTCCAAGAAAAAATCTGATGCTGATGTTGAAGCAAATAACGACAAAGATTCTGAAACTAAGAAACAAGAGGAAATTGCTGAATCTAAGACTAATGATATCAAAGAAGATATCAACAAAGAAGATATTAAATCTGAGGATAAGAAATCTGATGTAAAAGAAGATGAATTAAAGAAAGAAAACAATAAAGAAGATTCTTCAGATTCAAGACAAAAACGTGATACATATGTACCAGGCTCAGGTGCTGGATCAGATAGACCAGAAAGATTATCTCGTTTCAAAGACATTACAGCTCCAATTGCAAAACCATCAAAAGGAGCACCTGGTGCTCAAGCTTTAAAGAAAATTGCATTTGCAATCAAAGAAAATGATTTCCAAAAATTATTAAGTTATATGAGAGATCCAAAAACAAGATACACTGTTAAAAATTCTGTGAATAGTGATAAATTTACACGCATTATTGGCGATTCATTAAATGAGTATTCTAAAACTTTTGCAGTTACTGAAGATGAACGTGAGTTTTTCCTCAAGACTATTAATGAAGCATTGCCATATTTCACCAATCCAGAAAAAGGAAATTCTACAAAATTCAGAAACAATGGTGGTTATGAAAGACGGTCTTCAACTGAGAGACATGATGGATCATCTTCTTCTAAATCCAATGATTCCAATTCTCATAGACCAATCTCTTTACCAACTGCTCCAAAACGTGCTCCATTACCACCACAAGAAAGTGTTACTGGGTTTAATAATATTCAAAATTCAAAATGGGGTGTTGATTCAAACAGTCCAGGTCAAAGAAGGTATCAACAATCATCATATCGCCAACCAGATAGTTCCAGAAGAACTAGTGGCAGACCTTCACAACCAAATGATCCAAGATCAGGTGTTCCACCACCTCCACCTCCACCACCTCCAAGAGATGGTAGAGATTTGAAGAGAACTAACAGCAACCATAATGGTCATAATGGTGGTTATAGAGACAACAAGAGAGCCAGAAGATGAAAGGTTTCTCAAAACATTGTATTTATTGAAATTGTTAATAATGTTTAATTGCTTTAATAAAGTTTTGTGATGATCACAAATAATGTGTAAATAGTATGTCATAGATGTGTTAATATTATGTATATTTATCAAAATCCAGCGTCAATGCAATTGTTAATGAATTTACTATTATCAATTTTGGTGATTTTGGTAGCACTTTCTTCAGGAGTAAGTGAAGCAGTAGCATCAGGTTTGAATTGTGACAGGATATTTACTCATATCACTGGAAATTGAACCAGCATAAACAGTAACAACAGTGAAGCCTTCTGGGGTTGATTCAACACTAAGTTCATAACGTTCAATGCAGCTGTTGAGGAACCATGTTGCAATCCCTGAGAAATAAAAGTACCAATTCCTTCACTGATAAACATAACTGATCAATTGACTCTAATTTAGAAACATTGACTATCAATATGTCACCACGCTCAGCTTGTAAAGTGTTTAGGTCATTAGATCGGACGCTTACAATAACTTAGTGGTCTTCTGATAGTTTCTTAATTGTTGGAAACCAATACCACGATTACCAACTGTAATAAAATATAATTATGAGATGATGGACAGTGAGATTGATTTTTGGTTTTGAACTTGGCTGAGTAGCGATGATCTTCGGAGGTTATATAAAAACTATTTACAATCCCCCGAATAATCTTTCATAAAAACCAATACAATAGACTTACTTTCAAGTTCAAAAATCATATGGAGTTCAATTCAGCTAAAGGTGTGCTGGTAGTTGACCCCTTAGAGGCTCATTCTTATGCAGCTGGCAAACAAAATGCCTCTGTTTATTGTTTATTCCAGATCAATAATTTAGTTCAACGGTCGCATAATAGTGCTAATAATAAGCTGCATCCAAAATGGAATGATGATTCACAGTGTCGCTTTGATATTGAACCAAATATTGTCCCAGTTTTGAAAATATATGTTATGGAGAAGGCACCAGATAAATTAATTCCAAAAGTTGTTGGTCATGGTGAAGTTAATCTGATTGATGTGTTTTATGAAAAAAAAAGTGATCGTTGGATTCATTTAATACCCTCTGGTAGAATCAATGTTGAATTGACTTTTTATCCACTTGCTCCATTATTACCAAAGAAAGTTAACTATGAATTAACAGAGTCTGATGATGAGGACGTTAATGATGATTTGAATAACCTAACTTTGAACTCAAATGAAGTTAAAAAAGAAAACATAATATCTTCAATTGATCAAGTGTTTGTTGATGACAATAAAGAAGAAAAAGGGAAGTTAAGAAATATTGCAAAGAGAGTTAAGAGAAGGTATAAAGAATCAATTAAAGAATCTTTCCATAATCATATGCAAAGAGAAAAACTTTTACAACAAGAACGTGACAATAGAAGAGCTTCAATGAATGATGGGCTTTTGCTTGCAGCAGCTAGCAAAGATAAAGACTTACCTCCAATTCCATCCCCACCTAGTTCAGAATCACCAAAAACACCAACTAAAAGACACAGTTCTATAGCTGTAATTCCAACAGAAGAATCTTCTTTAGATCGTCCAGGTGGTGAAAGAATTTCAAGAAAGTTATATGCTGCTAGTACTTTTGATTTAAATATGGAAGATATACCATTTTCTGCTACATCAATTGGTCCAAACGATGCACCATTAATTACAAAGAAATTACAAGAAGATACTGAAAGAAGAAGAAGTCTTGAAATCAAACAATCGTATGTACAAATGTCTACAGAATCTTTCACTATTATTAGGAGATTAGAAAAAGGTAATGCTAAAGCACAGGACTTTAAAGTAGATCAAGGTGCCTCAATTTACAATGGAGATGGTACTTGGAGTCGCATTAGGATGAGGAATAGTGCACCTGTTGGTAAAACTCCAAGACCTCCGCCAAAGGTCCCCTTAGGGATGCTTCCTGAGGAGTACTCTGTTCTTCATCCTAAAGAGTTTATTGATTATTACAAGAGTGTTTTAAGCTGAAAACAAAAAAAATACTTGAAAAAATGACACCAAAAGAATGATATAATGACTTAATGAATGAATAAAAATCCAGTAAATTCCACTTTTTATTGTAAAATCATCATAAATTTAAAAGAAAAGTTTTCGAATTTGATAATGGCAAAGTGTCCGAACCATTTTTGTTGATATTAAAAAAAAAAGTTTGTTTACCTTTTCAAAAGTAAACAAATTGGACAACGAATATTAACAGATCTGACGATTGGACAAACATAAGGTCAAGAGATCAGTTGTTTGTTGAATTATTGTTAAACTAGAGCAATAAATATAAAGGTCACTTTTACAAAATGTCACAGTTCAATGGGAATACTGGGACATTAATCATTGTTATAGCGCGTGCAAAAGATCTGCCAAACTTGAGAAAACTAGAAAAGCAAAATCCTTATTGTTTATTGCGTATTCAGAATCTAACGGATAAGACTAATGCTGATATTCGTGGTGGACAAAACCCATATTGGGATGCTGAGTTTAGATTTAACATAGTGCCGGAGATTTCACCAATTTTAAAACTGTCTGTTTTAGATGAAACGAAAAAAGCACCAGTATTAATTGCTGAAGCAGAAATTGATTTTACACCAGTATTTTATTCTTCAGTGAAGGAAGGTCATGATAAATGGCATACTTTATACTCGAATAAAAGAGAATGTGGGAAAATTTATATTGAAATGACTTTTTATCCATCCACTAAATTTACAGCATCAGGTACAATGTTGAGTAGTTCAGGTTCATCTTTTGCTAATAGTACTGGTGGGAGAAAGAAAATGGTTCAAATAAAAAGAAGAGCTTTACCAGCATTACCAGGTCAAGAACCTTCAGAACCACCATCCCCAAAATTTGGATTAGAAGCAAATTATATACCACCACCACTACCGAGAAATGGTGGTTCTCCAACAAGATTCCACAACCATGAAGATATTCCAATGTTTAGTGACACAAATTCTAGTGCTGGTTTTGAACATGATGAATTAAGAGCATCACATAATCATGTCAAATCCATGCCTGATGTTCCACATGATTTTTCCCAATCAATAAACTCATCATCACCTTCTCGTCACTCATCACCACAACGAAAATATGCACCAGAATTACCAGCTCATAGCCATGCTTTTAGTGATGTTCCAAAGACAACAACTTTTAAGGACCCAGCAACTGCACCATATATACCATCAAGTAATTACAAAATAGTTCAACCATCATCTCCTCCAGATATCTCTGCATTAACATTAGAAGGTCAAAAAAATTCATCAGGTAAAGAATCTCCAGAACGTCAAACACCAGATTTTAAAGGATTTGCAAAAAAAATCACATCAAAATATAGTTTATTTGGATCAAAAGATTCTTCAACATCACCTAAAAAGGAAACAAATCCATTTGATGAATTAGAGAGAGAAGTTCAATCTGATTGGGAAAGAAATAATCCAAGAAGAGCAAAACTTGGTGATGATGAAAAATTAACAAGGCAAAGCTTAAAAGTTCCACCACCAGTTCCATCTCATGGATCACATGGATCTCGTGGTTCCATGTATAGCTCTACAAGTTCATCATCAACATTACCACCACTACCTCAACATACCGGATTGAATTTACCATCATTAGATGCTCCATTACCAGTACTACCTTCAAAAACAGATATTTCAACAATTAGAACACCATCACCACAAAGGAAACCACCATCATCAGATGGTTATGAGCATAGTCCTACAAGAAAACAAAGTCCAGAACGAAGACCACCAACTAATTTCTACAAAAGTGGACCAAGTAGTCCAGCTAAAGTTAATTTAACCGAAGATTTACCATATGATGCAAATAACATTTCTATTTCTAGTAGTATATTATCTACAGATGAACCAGATATTGAATTTATGGAGGAAAAAATCACATCAGATAAAGATGATGAAGTGTTTTTAGAAAGACATCATGCACCAACTCCATATGAAATGTTTGTTGAGAACTCTAGAAAGAATGGGTTAAGAGATACACAAACATCTTCTTCTCCAAGTAGGTTTAGAAGAGGACATTAAGATCAGGACAATTATGTAATTTAATAAACATTAATTTAATACTACTGGGTACAATTCTCTATAATTTTATTATTAAAAAACTCTAACTAGTTCTAAACTAATATACATACCTAATTTATTTTTTTTTTTGGTTAAGTAAATCTGAATAAATATTTATAAACAAACTAAAACTCAGCTTCTTGGTCATTATAATCGTCTTCATCACCGAAATCTTCACCATCATCAAAGTATTTTTCAGCGTTGTAATCATCATCATCTTCTTCTTCGAATTCATCATCATCTTCTTGAAATTCTGGTTCTGGCTCATCTTTATCATCGACCAATTCAGCCATAACATTTAATTTCTCAGCCATAGAAGATTTATAATCATCATCATCCATTTTTTTTAAAACTTCTCTTGAATTTTTTAATTTTGATAAAGCTAATAATTTTTTCTTTTTTTTATCATCAACACCCATAACTTTATATAATTCTTGTGGGAAAAATTCAATGTTATAAGGATGTTCATCAATAGAACGTCCAATTTTTCTTTTTTTTAAATATTTATCAGAATATCTTTTTAAACCATCATTAAACCCATCTTCATCAATTTCATTTTTAATTTTTTTAATATTTTCAACATCTAAATTTGAACCTGTATAAAATGGACCATCTTTAACTGCACTTGTGAAACTAATGAAATGCTTAGCAGTAACTTTCTCTATCTTAGTAGATGTCCCATTAACCGGTAATGATATTTGCTAAAAAAAATTGTTAAATTTCTATCAACTATATCTATCATTCATAACATACTGGTTTTCCAGAGCTTTGATGATTTTTAAGATCGTTATAATCCAAACCAAACGGAAGATTTCTTTGAAACCCACCACCTCTACCACCACGGAAACTCATTTTAGAATAAAAAAAAGAGAAACCGTTGTTATTTTAATTTCAAATGAACAATTTTTATTATTATTGAGATGAAGTTTATACAAATTTTTTTTGTTAGTGGGTTTTGCTGACACGTTCTAAAATGACAGTTTGTGTCCGATTATATTCAAGATAATTACTGAAGATAATGAGATATTAGTTGATGTAATTATTATATACTGTATAATTGTGAAACTGCTAAGACCATTACTGATAGTTCATAAATTTTACAAATAAATCTATCGATATATAATTTAATTATTATATAAAATCCCATTCTCCAAATAACTAAAGGCTTTTTAGAATATATAAAATCTATAAACAAATTAATTTATGCAAGTATTGTTGTCATTTCCAAATTTTATTCCTCCAACAAATCTTCAATATCTTTATCATCATCAGCAGTTGGGGCATGCATATTTTCCAATTGTTTCTTCAAAATTTCTTCTTGTTGTTTGATATTACGTCTAGTTTTCTTACCAAACCCCCAATTTTGAGAATCAGTACCAGTAGTACTAGCTTCTGGATCTTCAATTAAATCTTCCAAATTTTCTTTTGATTTATTTTCTTTATCATGTTCTAGTTGTCTCTCTAGTTGACGACGAGCCAATTCTTTTTGAGCAATGTTACGAACAAATATATAACCACCAACAATAATGACTAATCTTAGTATTTTGTAAACATCCAAGTTTCTTAAAGAAGCTGGAATATATGGTTTAATAACATCGAATAGTTCACGTAGTGGGTTTAATAATTCTTCTGATAGTTGTGGAGATGTTTCAGACATTTTCTAAAAAAAAAATTATTAATTTAACAGATTATAGAACATTCCTAAATGAATACCCACTTCCTTAAGATTTAGTTCTTCTTAATCCTTTTTCTAGTTGATGGTTAAAGTTTTGTTTTGATTTTAAATTCATTCTCAAAGGCTTTCTCGGTACCAATGATCTGTTACGGGACACATCATAATAACTTGATTAGAAATATCAATTAAAAAGCTATTTAAATTAAAGATTATAATTCATCTAAATCTTCATCATCATCACTAGCAAATAAATCCTTTTCTGGGAAATCCCCTTGTTCTAATTGTGAAGGTTGTAAAAATCCACCATAATTTTGATTAGTTTGAAAATAATATGAACCTTTTATTGATCCATTATTTTTACCTACAGGTTCATCAAATTGAACACCAATCCAAATATTTGTACTATCAATCTCTGGAACTTTCCCAATGTATTTTATAACACCTCTTCTTTCACCTTTGGAATCATTTATAGTTCTAAATCTTGAACCAACAATTAAATTTTGAGCTTTTGATTCATTTAATTGACGTACAGCTTCTTTCTTTTCATTAATTTTTGGATCAAATCTACCTAATTGATTCTCTTTTTTCCAATTCCTTATAGTATCACTTCTTTTATCATAATCTTCATCTTTTAACTCAAAATATTGGGCATTTGAACCTGAAAGTTCTACATTTGCCAATTCATTTAAATCAGAATCTGGTTTAGTATCAACAACATGAATACGTGAATTTGGTAAAATTCCCAAAGCTTCCACAGTAATTAAATCCTCATTTGTAACATTATTATTTAAATCAATTCCTTGAGTATCATAAGTGGATTTATATAACAATAATTTTTGATCTTGTGGAGGAATACCAGTAATAAGTTCAAGACGTTTCTTTAAATATGCTAAACTCCATTGAGTAGAAATTCTTCTTTCAGAGTTTGTTAAAGTTGAACTTAAATTGATACTAATATCAGACATTATATATTACACTGGACTCTATTTGAATTAAATAATAAGAATTCAAGTTGAGCAGTTTCTACTATAATTTAATTCTCTTTTGTTACCCGTAAAAACATTCATAGTAAAAATTAACAATTATCATCAACATCAACATCAAAAACTTTAAAAATAACAATTGAAACATAAACATATTGAAATAATGTCTGAAGGGGTACTTTATAATTAATTTGCTACATATAATAAATTCTAACTTTTGTTTTTTAGAACCAAAATCAAAATCAAAGAAAAAGAAATCAACAACAAAAAGATAAAGGTAACACTCCAAAGAAAGATTCCACTATAGAATTGAGTAAATTGCAAGACAAAAGAGTGCGTGTCCTATTTTTACGCGGAAGACATGGTATGTTACTAAGAAACCTAAAAACTTGAGTTCTAAATTAACTTTTTTTTTAGTTGAAGGTTTATTGAAAGGATATGATTCTTTAGGTAATTTGGTTCTAGATGAAGCTGTAGAGACATTACTAGGTATGTATATTTTTTTTTGAACATCTGTTGGATTTGTATTAATACTTTTTTAGATCCAGAAGATAGTCATAAATTGACGGATAAGACTAGAAATTTAGGGTTAGTTGTATTAAGAGGTCCATTAATTAGAAGCATTGCTAATATGGAAGGTGCTGAATATATTGAAAACCCATTTGGTCAACCAGAAGAGGAACTATAAATGAATGTATGTTTTCACTTTTGTAACAATAATATTTTGTAGATTTAACAATATTTTTGTCATGTCACTAACAGCACCAGCATCAACAGCATCAACTTTTTTGGTTCGGACAACATTTTTAAGAGCGACGGATAAAAATTTTTTTTTGCAGTTGATGCGATAAACTTATCATTTTTTAAAGAAGATCATTTTTATCAGTTGAAAAGATTAAAAAATCTGATTTGTGTTTAGAATTCCCTATTCTACTTGTTTGTTGTATATAAAAAGAAGGAAATATTTTTATATTGTGAATTTTATTTTTTCTTGCTTCTTTATTACAAAGTTTTATAACTGATTTTTAAAGTTCATTGTCTTATCATACATATCATACTCTATTGTTACAATATGTCCCAATCTCAAGAAATCCCAAAGAATGTTTTATTGTTACCACAATCTAAACAATTGAAAGGTTTATACTCTATTATAAGAAATAGAAACACTCCTCGTTCTGATTTTGTTTTTTATTCTGATAGAATCATTAGATTATTAGTTGAAGTTGGTTTAGATCAACTTCCAGTTCAAGATCAACTTGTTGAAACTCCTTTAGGTGTTAACTATGAAGGTGTCAAGTTCTTAGGTAAGATTTGTGGTGTTTCTATTGTTAGAGCTGGTGAAAGTATGGAACAAGGTTTAAGAGAATGTTGTAGATCTGTTAGAATTGGTAAAATTTTAATTCAAAGAGATGAAGAAACTGCTCAACCAAAATTATTTTATGAAAAATTACCAGAAGATATTTCTGATCGTTATGTCTTTTTATTAGATCCAATGTTAGCTACTGGTGGTTCTGCTATTTTAGCTACTGAAGTTTTAATTTCAAGAGGTGTTAAACCAGAAAGAATTTTCTTTTTGAATTTATTGGCTGCTCCAGAAGGTATTGAAGCTTATCATTCTAAATTCCCAGAAATTAAAATAATTACTGGTGGTATTGATCCAAGATTGGATGATAAAAAACGTATTTATCCAGGTTTGGGTGATTTTGGTGACAGATATTACTGTATTTAATTAGTCTGTTGAAGTATTTAATCAATACAAAAAGTAAATAGTAAAGTTAATGCAGCATAGAATTATTAATTTTTTTTTCATCATCATAAATTAAAAAGTAGTACTAAAGACATTTACTATGTATAATGTCTGGATTTTCTTCCCATTCAGCTTTAGAAACCCACATCTAAAATATGTTAATATTAATTCTCATAAAACTTTAAAATAAATATACAAACTTTTTTAAAGGTACTTAATCCAGATAAAATTGAACCACCAATCCATGTACTATATTTTCTTTCTGGTGGTGCAAATATTTTTATTTTTGTACCTTTTGGTGTTAATAATTTCATCTCATTAATTAAACGATCACCAAAACCTTTAAATAAAGTTGTACCACCACTTAATACTATACTTTGATATAATGATTGTCTTAAATCCATATCAACTTTTAATATAGAATCATTAATCATTTCATGTACACCTTGAAATTCTGAACCAATAATTTCTGGTTGAAATAAAATTTCAGTTGATCTAAATCTTTCTGCACCAATTTCAACAGTTTTACCATCTGGTAATTTATAATGTTCAACATTAGTTATATCAGCTTGATTATTAGCATTAGTACTATAATTTAAAACAGATGATAACCAATCATTTTCATCTTTTTTAGGATCTTGTGATACAAAACATTTTTTTTCTTTAATTATACGAACAATTTCCTTTTCTGCACTTGTTTGTAATAAATATCCATTTTTTCTAAGTAATAATTGTAATTGTTCAGTAACATCTCTACCAGCAACATCAATTCTTTTTATAGCATTTGGTAAAGAAAATCCTTCATAAACAGGAACAGCATGACTAACACCATCACCAGAATCAAGAACTATACCAGTAGTTCTACCAGATGCATATAATGCTAAAATAGCTTGAATAGACATGTATAAAGCTGGACAATTAAAAGTTTCAAAAAAAATTTGAGCACAATGTTCTCTATGTTTTTTTGGATTTAATGGTGCTTCTGTTAATAAAATTGGATGTTCTTCAATATTTGTCCTTAGATCATTTTGAAACACTGATGTCCATATCTTTTCCATATCATCCCAATTTTGTATTATACCATGTTCAATTGGATACCGTAGTCTTAATAAACCTCGATGATCTTGAGCTTTGTTACCAATAAAAGTATCACCTTCAAGTGCACCAGCCATTACTTTAGAATATTTAGGAGTACCAATACTAAAAAAAAATATTAATGAAGTGCGAACAGAAATGATAAGCGTACCTACATTGCTGGGCCATAAGTCTTTGGTTTCTCTTCACCTGCAAAACCAGCTTTAATGGTTCCAGATCCCTAAACAAATGTTATTCTTTATATTGCCAAAAAAAAAAAAAGAGATAAGCTCACATTATCAATTACAATTGGCTGATTTAACGGCACATTTGTCTCCAAACTCATTGTGATTTATGTTCTTTTGGTTTATTGATTAAATGTTGTTCATTGTTGATTTAAACGCGTTAACATTCTTTTAATGGAAAAGTAAATAAAGTCACGTGATCAATATTATTAACTACAAAACAATTTAAATAGAAGAAATGAACTATATTCAGATGGTATTGAGGTATAATATAAAGTTTATTATTCCAATGACGATGATAATGATGCTGGTGTTCAATCTAATGGTGTGGTCATATATGAACCAGGTATAGTTGTTGGAACAGTACTAAATGAATTTAAATTAGCATAAAAATCAGAATTTTTTAAAGGTCTAACATTAACTTCATCATTACTAATTTTTTTACCATCTTTAAAATTAGATTTAATATATTCTCTCATAGCAGTCATTGCTGCAGATCTTGATAATTCTTTTAAATCAGA
Source organism: Liangdongia dryadoides (assembly GCA_030579655.1). Classification (NCBI taxonomy): domain Eukaryota; kingdom Fungi; phylum Ascomycota; class Saccharomycetes; order Phaffomycetales; family Wickerhamomycetaceae; genus Liangdongia; species Liangdongia dryadoides. The sequence goes on from JAKTRJ010000017.1 coordinate 117,265, forward strand.
TCCACTAAATCCATCAGTATATAAAACTAATTCTTCCATATCAAAACTTGGATCTAATTCAGAATCTTTTAAAACAACATTTAAAATATTTTCACGTTGTACTCTATTTGGTAAAGTAACAGCAAATCTTTTTGGCATTCTTCTTAAAAATGCAGAATCAATATCATTTGGTCTATTTGTTGCACCTAAAACTAAAATTCTTCCACTTGAAGTTAAACCATCCCATAATGTCATAAATTCAGCTTTTAACATTGCAGTAACTTCATGATCTGCAGATTGTCTTTCTCTAAAAAAAGAATCAATTTCATCAATAAATATAATACATGGTTGTAATTTATTAGCCAATGAAAAAATTGCATCAACCATTTTATTTGATTCACCATACCATTTATCCATAATAGATGACATTCTAATAGATATAAAGTTTGCTCCACTTTCTTTAGCTAATGCTTTTGCAAGCATTGTTTTCCCACAACCTGGAGGACCATATAATAAGACACCTTTTGGTGCTTGTAATAAAGATGAATGTGTAAATAATTCTGGACTAAAAAAATGTTAATAGATGAAATGATAATTTACACAACACACTCACACTGTTAATGGATATAAAACACTTTCTCTTAAATCATCAATAATATTTTCCAAACCACCAACATCACTAAATTTTACATCAATTTCTAACGGCGTCACACAAGAACCTAAAACTGCATTCTCATATTCAGTTAAATCAAGTTTCAAATCTGGATTCAAAGCTTTTAATTTTGTTAAAGAATCTTTTGCTTTTTTTTTAGTATCTGATGATTTTGCAGATGGTCCTTCTTGATTCATTAATACATTAAGCATATAATATGCTGAAATTGATGCACCAACAAATAAGGCGATATCTGTAATCATTTTTAAATCTATTTTGAATTTGCTCATTTTTGATAATAAGATTGATTTAATATTAAAGTTGAAACTTGTTCTTTTGTTTTATTCATAAAGCTGTCGAGTACTTTTCTATTGAAAATTCCAGGTGGTGTTTGGATGTACAGATTACTATTTAAAATTAAAATGAATTAAAGTAATTTATATTGACTATGTACAATTGATATTCTTATTGTTATTGTTCTATTTATTGTTCATGGAAGTTAACTCTTTGTTCCATAATCAATTTTAAAGCAGAATTTTTTCTTTCAGGAGCCAAATCTTTACGGACCCATTCTTTTGGAAAACTTAAATTCTTTAAATTCTTTTTATTATATCTTTGTTTGTTTTCTCTGCATTTAATATGACGTTGATCTAAAGGAATATCAGCAAAAGTATCCTTTGTATCTTTAGCTTCTTTAACCAATCTAACAACAGTATCAGCAATATATCTAGTATTTTGAGCTGGTTCATTAAAACTATTACAACTCATTTTAAATACATCAGTTTGAGCATTATATCTTGTACCAGCTAAAACTTGGAATTTATGTAATTCAACAGGTGTTAATCCTAAATCTTTAGATTTTAAAGTTAAAACAACTTTTTTATTTGCATCATTTTTAATATCATCAATAAATGTAGTATATTTAAATAATAATGGTTTTTCAAATTTTTTTGGAGAAATATAAGTTTCACGAAGTTTAGCTAATTGTGGCATTTCATAAGCAGCAATTCTATTTAATTGTCTTTGTTCTCTATGCCATTCAACAGCTTCCATTGCAGGTTCTGGTAATTCATCATATTGATAAACTGGTACTTTATTTGTTGTAGCTTTAACGTTGATACCAGAAATTCTATATAATTCTTCATCACCACCATAATAAACTCTTTTAATTTGACTTGGTGTTGCACCAGTATATTTAGCAGTTTTTAATAATGCATTTAATTCATCTTCATTTGGTTTATACTTTGGACCCAATTTATATTTTCTTTGTTGATATAAATCTAAAATCACTTCTGGTGATAAATCAACCCATTGTTTTGGATCTTTATATAAATCTTTGGTGTTGTTAGTGGTAGCTGATGTAGGAGTTGAAGAACCAGCAGCAGCATCAACAGCAGCAGCACCAGCAGCTTTGGCAGAGGTGGTAGTGGTGGCTTTGGCAGCTTGGTTGGCTAACAAAGCACAATTACTAAAAGATCTCATTATCAGTCTGGACATTGTAATAATCTCTTTGTCGTTTACTTCAACATTAACAATTTTGTTCAATTTTCGACGTTCAAAATTTTCCTTCATCAGCGAAAAAAAAATACTGTTGCACAGACCAAAAGTGAAAACGATTACGTAATTTCTTATTTAATATTAATTGTTATAAACAGATCAGATCAACACTAAATATTTAAAATTAGATAATAAACATCTTATTATATTATACAGACATAGTCATTGGTTAATAGTACACATATCGTTATAAAAAAGTAGACACCAAATGGCTTTAGAAAAAAAAAAAAGAACTGAAAACAGGAAAAAATTATGATAAACAACAAATTTGAGAAATGAATAACATTCAAAATATTTAAGCAGAAACTTCAGATTTTCTCTTTTTACTTTTCTTCTTATCCTTTTTGTCTTTTTTATCACTTTCCTCAGTTCTTTTCTTAGATTTTTCCTTTTGTAAATAAGCAGGAATTGGAACTGGAGCAGGATTTGGACCAACAACTTCAACATTTTCACCATTTTTTTTAGCTTCTAAATATTTTTCCTTTAAAACATGATAATTTGATAATTCTTCAGAATAAGCTTCTCTCCATTTATCCTTTTCAGGTTCACCCATATCATTCCATTTTTTTGAAATTTCTTGAGTGATTTCAGTTGAAGATAATGCAGGTAAACCAGCAGCTTCACGTTCTTCACGTAAAGCTTGACGAACATAAGCTGAATAAGCAAAGAAAACAGTTAATGGTTTCTTTGGAGCATTTGGATCTTTTTCAATTTTTTTTTTAGTTTTAGTTTCAGTAACTGGAACTTGACCATTAACACCACCATTTAAAGAACCATCAATTGGTAAATAACCATTACCATTTGAAATTTGTCTAGCAGTTTCATTAACGTTAGAAGCAGAAGAAGTTAAAACTTTTAAAGAATCGGCTAATTGTTTAAATAATTCAACAGATGAATCATCATTAGCTAACCCAGCATTATAGAAATTCACAGTGGCTGAAGAAGCATCATTAGCAGCTTTTGATAGTTCGTATAGGGAAGCAACAAGCTAGAATGTTAGTCACACAGAAAAGTAGAATGTGTGTTATTTCGATTCATACCTTATCCTTAGCGTTCTTTAATTGATCAGACATTATTTTTATTCCTTGTAGATTTATTCCTTGTAAATTTAGGGGGTTCTGTTTAGCAGAAAGGAAAAAATTGAAAGGAGCGAAATGGGTCAAATTTATTTGGTTAGTAGGCGGGGGTCCGCCAGTGCAGCCGCCCGCCCCCCCTTTCAGGAATTAAACAACAAAGGGCAATGAACGTTCTGGACGGTAGAAAGAGCAACTTTTGAATGGCATGGGAAACTAATGAAACAAAGTTGATATTCTTATTTGTTATGAATTAAGGATTAAAAAGAGTATAAATAGTATATATTTATCTCTTCTGTGTTTAAAGTTGTGTTGGTTAACAATTTGTTCCCATAATGTTTCGGTCATAAACTGGAACTGGAAGGAGCAGTTGACAATGCTGATCACTACTAAAAATTACTGGGCCTTAATTTATTAAATTTATATAGCCTCTTTAATTTCCACATTAACATCTAAAGTTGTTAATTCATTTTTTGCACCAGGACCCCAAATTGGTCTTTGTGGAGGTTTTTTTTTAAGTCTGTTAAAATCTAAATAATCAATTTCTTGTTGTCCAAGGAAATTATTAAATAATCTATAAAATTCATCAGCAATTTCATTTTTTGTTATTGGATTTTTTGTTGCTTTAACTAATGATAAATTAATAATTATTAATTTATTTTTTTTAATTAAATTATTAATTTTTGAAATTTCAAATTCAATATGAATATCAAATTTATCACTTGGATTAAAAGCTGCTGGAATATCAGTTTTTGATTTTAATGGATATAATTTAATCATATGTAAAAATTCTAAAACATTCCATCTTAATAGTTGATTTTCAGTAACAATAATACTTTGAATATTTGTATTTTTATCTAATTGAACTTTATCTAATTTAACATAACGTGAAATAAATTTTTCATCAATAATAATATTACTTAAGAATTTTGTCTTTGATTTATGATTTTGATATTTGCAAATTTTAAATTTTGTATCAATATAAGGTTGTCTTGATTTAATTAAATTTGGACTTGGTGTATGTACAGGTGTATGATTTGATGAAGCTAATGCATTTTGTGCTAATAATGGTAAATGAACAGGTTGTATTGTTTGACCACCATTTTCTTGAATAGGAATTTGTTGATTATTTTGAATTGGAATTAATTGAGGTTCAGAATATGAACGTAATGGGAATAATGCTTGTGGAATAGAATTTTGTTGAGAAACTTGTGGTAAAATTGGACCAGTTTGATTTTTTGTTGTTGGAGAATTATTTAAAATACTAATTTGTGATATTGAAGGTAATTTTGTTTTTATTGAAGCAAGTTGAACTGGTTGTTGAGATGTTATTTGATGATTAGAATCAATTGGAGAAATAATAGTAAATGAAGTTTTTGGAGGTGTTGGTAAATGATCATAATAATAAGGTGTTGATGATCCATAATAATTATTTGAAATTTCATAATTTTTAGTTTGATTTGTTGATTGTGGAATAAATTGTTGCATTGGCATTGGAACTGCAACAACAGGAACATTCATTGGAACTGTAACAGTATTAGAAACAGGAACAGGGAAAGAATATTGAGGTCTTAAATGATTCATATGAGAAGTTGTTTGTGTCATTTGTTGTACTTGATAATGAGGTTGTTGTTGATTGAAATAACCATTAATCATTGGTGGCCAATGTTGAGCAGACATTAACTAAAAAAAATAATATAATGATCCAAGTATATTTGGTATAAGTTGTAGAATGAAAATGAAATCACCAATATGTAATAGCGATAATGAAGGATAGTTAGGATTTGATTAATAAGTCGTATCAAAGTAATATTAAAATAATATGATAATGTAACAAAATAGAAGAGGATCTCCGAAGGTTTAAAAGAACAAGGAAGAAATAGCAAAATAAGAGAAATAAAATGCAACAGCAAAGAAGCCCCTTCAACCTTGTTAATGTGGATGTGTTTTATGAATTTTTTGAAATCGATTTGTATGTCCTTTCAACTGTAGATGTTGTTATAAATTAATGTGATATAATTTAAACTATTTATTGGTTGGTTGAAACTAGAATATCATCATGTATAATGGAATAGATAACATGGACCATATAATGCACCTATTTTGCAGTACTTCTTTTCACAATTTTGCTGTCAGTTTTGTCTATGAATATATAAAGTTTTTTGTAGTTGTGTATTATAAATGTAAAAGTATGCGGAATAATGTACTAAAAGTACTTGAAATGACATCGTTTCTAGAGAATATTAAAAAGCCATAGAGTAATGTGGATTCGTGAAACAAATGTTATGCATCATAAACCAACAAATCTGAAATAATGGATAATGCAATATATTTTAAAATTTTTTAAACAATGGATATCGGCAACAGATAAACTTTGAACCTCAAATAACCAAAAATATATAGTTCAAGCTTTTACAGAATATCCTTTACAAGTATATCTGATTATAAGATGTCTAAGGTTTAATGTGATGTTGTCTATGAATGAATCTATAAAGTTTTTAATTAATCAAGTGATGACTTAAATATACGGCTTTTAATGATCCTTTACATCTCGCTAAATATATGATCTAGAAGTTTAAAAATATGAAATAAAAAGTAAATGATGAGTAGTAAATGCTCCAGTAATTAATAAATTCAGCCACTGTTACTTTACACAAGCATATTATGGTACTGTAATTTATTATATATACTTGAGTTATTTTTTTGTTATGTGAGATCGAGAATAGTGGATCTCAGTTGTTAAATTTAAGATTCTAGACTTTTGAAAATATGATAATAATACTGATCTTACAACTTCAAGTTAGTTGAAAAACATACAACACTCACATACAAGTCAGAAATCTTGAAACTTGTCAGATCATACACTCCTACCTTTACTACTGTTTACTACTCGTACTATAAAATTTATGAAACTAGCAACTATGAAATTAATAAAACTAGAGTAACAAGTAAAAAATGATTGATTATCAATCTTTATAATAATTAAGTTCAAGTTTAAAAATTCTAGAGTTAAATTTTTAGCGAACAAAAAAATTAACAAAAAGCAACATGCATAATCCTGCATAAAGGTTCATAACTAATAAAATTTCAATAAAAACCTATCAATGAGATTTTAAATTTGGAACAAACAAAAGAAGTTATTATGTTGATCATCGTATTGAAATGCTGATCATCAACAGAGAAATGTCTTTTCACTATATTCTCATCAACCTATTCGTTTTAACGCACCATGTCGAACTAAAAAAATAAAACACGTCGAAGCTTATTATAAAAGCTTCTCAAACAATCCGAGTGTCGATCATTTAAATGAAACAAACATTCGTTTAATTCTTTAAACACATCATGAAACATAAAAGTACAGTCATAATGCATATGCATACAGATATACATGATCCGGTCAACCAGAGAAATAACAAATATTCAAATCAACTCTTGACTTGAGATCTAATGAAATTTGATTCATGAATCCACAGTCATTATATTGTCTTGGAAAAAATTTAAAATGTTTCTGATCCATACTCTATTTATTGTTCTAGAATTCCAGTGTGATGTGCTTAAAGTCTGGTTTATGAAGCCTCGAATTAAAATTTATCTATAACTTAAAAGTCTCGGATTATATTGAGATATATTTATATGGTACAATATTTAGTAAAAACGATAAAATCGTATTAATTATACAAAGCTAATGCTATATGTACTACTATGAAGCTACTATGTAAATTATTGATCTTCTTTAGCATCTTCAAGAGGTTCACCATCAATTTTTAATTCATCTTCAATATTTGATGTAACTGGTGTTAATGTACCATCATTTTTTTTTGGAACTGTAGCACTGAAAACACTTGAACCGGTACTATAACCTGTTGAAGAACTATTAATAGTATTAGTATTAATAGTGGATCCTGGTTTCAAACTTTTTAAAGAACTAATAGAACCATAATATTCATCATCAATGGTTTCACTAATTGAAGTTGGATTTGAAGAAATATCATTAAATTTTTTAGTTTTAATTGGTGTAGTTGTATATTCACCATTTTCACTTTCTTTAATAAATTCATCAATTAAAGAAGTTGATCCAGTAGAAGTTATTGGAGCTGTTGTATTTTCTGATAAAGATTCAATAGGAACTTTAACTAATAATGGTTGATCATTTGAACCAGATTTCAAAGTTTTAACATCATCATTGACAACTTCTATTGAATCTTGATCAATTTCTTCTTGATCAATTTCTTCTTGATCAATTTCTTGTTGTTTTTCATTTGTTGGTGGAACAGTAGTAATAGAATAAATTAATTGTACAGCAGAATAATAAACAATAGTACCAGTAATAAATCCAAATACAGTCATCATATTAACATATTTTGCCCAATAAAACCAAACATGAAACACATTTTTAACATTATCAGTTTTAGTAATTTGATGTAAATTTGTATGAAATAATAATTCAAGCCAAAAATTAATAAATGATTTAAAATTATAATTAATGATTGAAATTGATAAAGTTAAAGGTGAAAAAATAAATTTAATTAAATTAATATTAAAATGTGTTGTTGATATAACTATATATTTCAAAATATTACCTAATATTGAAATTATATTAATCAACTGACGGAAAGCAACAACTATAAGCACATAAATAGTAACAAATAACCATTCAAGAGCATCATTTAACTTACTACCTAATGTAGCTTGTGTTGTAAACTCTGCAATATTTGAACTACTTTCTATTATAGCACTCATATCTAAATCCTATAAAGTTTATTGTTTTATTGTTTTGTTGTTTTGTTGTTTTTTGTGTTGGAATATTAGGGATGTAACAAGCAATCAAAAGAACAAAGTATAAAAACAAGCAAAGATCTCACCAAAAAAAATATTTCAATTAGAATAAATTAAATATAAAGAGATAAATTAGATAAATACATAATGCCAATTAATTATACAATCAATATTAAAGAACCATCACAAGATTATGATCAAAACCCAAATTTATTATCAACAGATGATCTTCAATTAAAATTCTTAGATTATGCGTTAAAAGAACAATTATGGAAACAACCAATTAACAATAAAATTCATGAAATTGTTGATGAATTTAATCAAGATGTTGATATTGAAGGTGATTATGGTTTAAATGCAAAAGCTGCTTCTGAATATTTAAAAAGTGTTGTTCGTGAAGCTAATTCTTTATTATTAGAATTAGATGATGATAATGATAATGGTGATAATTTAACACCATTACAAAAAAAAAAAATTGATTATTGTATTTTAAAAAATAATTTTAGTGCATTAACTCATACTGTTCCTTCATATGGTTATGTATTAGAAGAAGATGATGAAGAAGAATTTTCTTTAGATAATATTCATAAAGGTGCTAAATGGAAATCTAGTACAAATGAAGATTTTGATGCATTTGGTGATGATGATGCTAGTATTTTAGCTGTTTTAAAAGCTCAACAAGCTGAAATTAGACAATTAGGAAGAATTGTTATGAGACATGAAAGTTTAATCAATTTATTAGTTAATAGATTAGCTGTTGTTGATAAATCTTTAAATTAATAAATTAAAAAGTCTACATATAATTAAATAAATAAGACTCTAGTTTAAACATATATAATGAACGAATGGAAATTGAATTTAATAATAAAAATTATTAAATATAAAAACAAATGTACAACTTAATAAAAAACAAAGGAAACGCAAAAATTAAATAATAAAAAAAAAATTAAATGATATGATATGAAGTAAAAGATTTCTGTATGTGTGTATATGTTTGATTTAAAAATGCTTTTTTTAACGACCAGTATATTTAATTTCAAATGGACGAACTAAATTATAACCAATAAAGGCAAACCCAGAAGCTAATTCGAAACCAATATCAGCACCACTACCAATCATGGCACCAATTGGACCACAATACCAAGTTTGATCCATACCAACAACACAACCAGCAACACCACAACAGAAACCAAAAACACCAGCAATACCCATTGGATATTTGGATTTATCCATATAATCTAAATAATTATAACCTTTGAAACCTTTTCTATAAATAAAATGTTCAGATAAAGCCATTGCAATATAAATGGATAAATAATAACCAATTAAATTCATAAAAGAATCCATAACACTTTCAAAACTATAATAAGCTGGAATACAAATAGCTAAAGTTAAAAAATTACCAGCAATAGTCCAAAAAACTCTTGGAGCTTTAGCAAATTTTGAATAAAAAGCTTGAGCACATAAAGCAATAGAATACATGTTTGGAATGTTATTAGAAACAGTAGACATGGCCAAAACAACAGCACAAAATTGACCAAATCCACCTAAAGAATCAACAGCTAAAACAGCATAAATTAAACCACCATTTTGATATTCTTTATAATAATGAGCCCAAGTTTCATCTTTATTAACACCAGTAACAACAGCAGCACCTAAAATCATTGTAAAAATTAATGGAACAGATAAACCAATAACTAAACCAACAAAAATTTTAACTTTTGAATAATTTCTTGGAACATAAACAGTATAATCAGAAGCATAAGTTGTCCAACCAGTAGCAAACCCAAAAATAGCACCACCAAAACTTAAAACTGATGCAGCAGTTGCTTCACCACCATTCATATGACCAGCATCAAAATTACCAGAAATTTTTAATCTTGCAATAATAACTAAAAAAACTGCAAAATTTGGAATCCAAGCATATTTTTCATATAAATGAATAACATGATAACCAAAAAAAGTAACAATAATTGTAGAAACAACTAAAATTAAACAACCAGCCCATGGTGGTAATTGATGAGGACCAGGATTAACCATATTTAATAATTGAGCAGAAACCATAATATTAACAGCACCCCAACCAACACAAGCAATAGCATTAATTAAAGCAATAATTCTACTAGTAATATCACCAATTAAAAATCTTGATAAAACCATTTGACGTAAACCAAATTCTGGACCAAAACATGAAAAAAAAGCAACAGGTAATAAACCTAAGAAACTAAAGAAAATAATGGTCAACACAGATTCATAAAATGATAAACCCATAACACCACCACCAAGCATACCTAATGCCATGGAAGCAATAACCATATTAGCACTAAACCACATAGAAGCAACGGTTAAAACACCTTCTTTTGGATGTCTTTCTTCTTCAGTAACTCTTTCAATACCTTTAGTTTCAGCATTTAAAGAAACTGCTAATCTATCAAAAACGTTTAATTTGGTTTCTGTTTGTTCCCCAGTACCATAAGCATTTGGTTCTTCACTATAGGAACCTTCCTTAATAAAAGAAGATGAAGAACCTTTTTCCAAGTCTTGCATTTGGATGTTGTTATTATCTTTATTGTCGTTAAAAGACATTGTATAAATTGTTATAATAAATTAATGAAATTTGTAAAACCACTCAAGGGTTTAAAAAAAAGTGCCAATTAAAGAATTTTATAGGTGTATCTTCTTAAAAGATACAAGATTTGAAGTTTTTAAAAGAAATCTCTTATCTTGTTGGATTTATAGCGAATACTCACTTCACTAATGAAAATTTTTTTAGATGAAGAAAAAGAAATTCTATACATTTATGAAAAAATTAGAGGTACATCTCTGCACTTCCCAGGCAGAAGGCCTTGGGGGGATATAGGTAATGGTCCAATGAATACAGTGCCGTGAATCTAAGTGTCAATGAATGTTAATGTTAATGTGTTGATATCATGATTATTTTTTTTTGCTATTGTTATGTGTGTTGTTCGGTATTAACATGATTATGGAGTTAAACTACATTACCAAAAAAAAACCTGTAATTTGATTAATGTGTCATTGTGTAATTAAATCAGCCGTAGGCATAGATTATATTGGTTAAGATTATATCAATCCTCCTTTCCCCTGTATGATTAGTTTATCCGGATTTATATAAATTAAAATTCTTAAGTGTACAGAGTAAAGGAGTCAAAGATCAAGATTAAATTAGTTAATTATAAAAAAAAAATCTGCAGGCTCTGGTGATTGGTATTTTATTAATTAAATAAAACTAAAGAAACGGCTTCAGTTGTACAGTCTTGTGCCTTTTATGTTCATTTACGTTCCTTTACGTTTATTAGTTGTAGTATCACATCCTTAATTTTTTTGATTAGCATAGATTGTAATTTGACTTCTTATCTGACCGAACCTCCAGTCAATGCAGTGCCATTAAAACTTAACCACTAAATTTCAACCGGAAAGTGCCTGACTGGGTAATAAATAGGTGGACGAGATTATACAAATAAGAAATGTTAACTTTAGTTACTGGTTAGCTCTAGAACTTGTTAATATTATTAAGGAGATAGAATTTCAAGAACAGCTTTGTTCTACGTTAATAACTATCCAACACCTCTTAAAAGTCCACTCTAGATAATGAAACTGCAAAGAAATTTGGATCTTATCTTTTATGCTTCATGCCTTCTACACATACTTTTCCTGCACTAATTTGACTTCATTTCCAAGAAACTACTGTCAACTAGTAAAGTGTCAATAATAATTGACAGTTCGTGAAACAGATATTTAGGGTTAAAACTAGCCCTAAAATAGGGTAACACTTTTCTATCCAGATAATTGTGACATAAAAATGGTTTATAGATAATATATTTAACCGCTGTAAACAAACAACTTAGTTATAATTAAAAGTCTTTTAATTATTCAAACTATACATTATATTCATATCATTGATATCATTAATAATTCATTTATTGCAATTCAAATTATCTTTCATATTTACTATTAGATTCATATTCTTAGCTACTCATTGTTAAATATGCCAACTGGACATGACCCAACACGTATCTATAAAAGGCATGTATCATTTGATTTTATGTTACTTTTGATTTTTAACATTTTTAATCTAGTTCAGTAGCAATAAAAATGAGTCATAAGTTGGGTGCTACTGCTACATGGGCTAAAATGAAATATCATAAGAATACAATAGATATGAATAAAGAAATTTTAAATAATTCAAATTTAGTAAAATTTGGATCCCATGGTGAATTATTTATTGCTTATAAAAATTCAATTGAAGTTTGGGATTGGTTACAAAATTGTGTTGAACTTAATGAATTAGAAACTATTGGATTAACTAAAGAAGATGATAATTCAAATGTTAAAGATCATTTTGGAAATGTATTATACCTTGTTGCTTCTTCATTTTTAGATATGAATTTAAATGATAAAATTATTGGAATTGATCCAATTATTTGTGATCAAACAACAAATACTTATACAATTTTAATTACTATGGAAAATAAACAAAATGGTGTTGAATTTATTATTAAGAAATTTGGTCAAATTAATGATGAAATTGATGAAATGACAAAACATTTGATTCTGCCACCTTCAATTAATGGAATGGCTCCATATACTATCCATAATTCTATTTATTCAGATACTACTAATCCAATATATCGTGATAAATTTATTGGAGTTGCTACAAATGAAGGTGATTTAACTATTTTTAATATTGAACAAAATAAACCTATATCTTTAAATTTAAAAACTTTAATTGTTAATGATTCAACTTGTTTATTTTCAATAAGTGGGAGATATCTTGCTTATGTTCCTGCTATTAAAGAATCTTTTTATCAAATGACACCAATGAATTTAAGTACATCAAATCATTCTGGTAATAATAATAAAACATCTATTTATTATAAATTTCTTAAACTTTTAAGTTTAAATACATTAGATGGATTTTTAAAAATTACTGAAATTAGAAAATCAATGGCTTTAAATCCAAATCAAGATTTAAAACAATTATTACATCAATATGTTATTGATTTTATCAATTCATTTAAAAAAGATTCATCAGTGATTAAAATTATTGATTTAGAAACAGAAACAGAAATTGGTTGTTTTCAACCAACAAATGGTGTTTCAAATTTACAATTATCTCCATTTAATACTTCATTAGCAACAATGAGTAAAAGAGGTGATGAAATTTATCATTGGGATTTAACTAAATTACCAAAAGAAATTTCATTAATTGATTTTCAATTACGTGGTAGAACTAGTTCAATTGTTCAAGATATGTTTTGGTTTGATGTTAATACTTGTCTTATTATTACAAAATCTTCAGGTTCAATTCATTGTTTTAATTTTAAAGAACCTCAATTAAATTCTAGTTGGGTATTATCAAATATGCAAGTTTCTAAATTATCTGCATTTTCAGAAACAAATTTAATTGCTTTTGATCAATCTCAAAATTTAATTTATAAAATTAATATTTTAAATGGATTTTCAAATGAAATTTTTAAATTACCAAATAATTCAATTCCAAAATCATTATTACCAAAATATATTAGAATTGAATTAAATGAAGATCAAATAATTAGAGATGATGAATCTGATATTTTTGAACCAATTTTAAAAAATCCTTTATCACAAATTGAAATTGAAACTTGTGAATGGAATTATCCAATTTTTTTAAATAATGATAATTTTAACATTAAAGTGATTACAGGAGATTCAAGAAATAATGAAAATGTTAATTATAAAACTACTGTATTTGGTGAAGATTTTAATATACTTGAAGATGTACAAATTGGAGATTTAAATTGTGGGGTTAATAATGTTGTTTTCAATGATGGACAAGATGGGAATGAGATTATTGATGCAATGAATACTCTTGTTTTTGATGAATGATTTATGAAGTTTATGCTAATTTAATTGGGAAAGTTGTTTATTATTTTTATTTTGTAAAGTTTATAATGTCTGTCAATGAAGTGCGGGCAAACTACTTCGAGTTTTATTGAAAACGTCAACAACAACGAAACTCCTTCTTATTAAAACCATTAATTAAATCAAAATTAATTTGTATTATATTATTCATTTCTTTTTCAAAAACATACAATGTCTTCATACTCATCCAAAACTGTTGTTCAACTGAAAGAAATCTTGACTCAAAGAGGATTATCAACTTCTGGTGTTAAAAATGATTTGATTGCGCGTTTAGAAGAAGATGATAAATCTAAAAATGGTGAAACTGAAGAATTATTAGAATCTACTGAAGATGTTCCAGCCCCAATTGCTGAAACCCCAGCTGTTGAAGTTCCTGCACCAGTTGCTACAGAACCAGAAACTAAGACTGAAACTGCCCCAGCTCCAGCTCAAGCTCAAGCTCCAGCTCCAGCTCAAGTTCCAGAAGCAGCTCCAGAAGCAGAAGCAGCTCAAGCTTCAGAACCAAAACCAGAAGATGAGGAACCAAAACCAAAGACAGTTAAGGAATGGACACCAGAAGAACGTAAAACTGCAGCATTGGAACTATTAAATAAACAATTGGCTAGAGCTAAGAAGTTTGGTAGTGATAATGAATCTGAAGTGGAGGCTATTAAAAAAAATATTTCAAGAGTAGAAAAATTTGGTGTTGATTTAGGTACTTCTTTAGCAAAACAATTGGGTCTAGTTACTGCTGAAGGATTAAGAGAAAAGAAGAAATTTCATAACAAAAGAAGAAACTCAAAGAAATGAGTTTATTTAATTAAAAAAAAAAACCACAACATTACAATACACAACTCATCTTAAGAACATCTCGACATTATCAACTTGTTTTACTCTTCAATTGTAAATCAATCAACTAAATATAAAAGTATGTAAAAAAAGCACCTGAACCGCGTGTTATAAAATAAAAACCCAATTTTAATTATAAAATCAACAGATTTAATATTAAAAGAAAAGAAAAATTGAATATAAAGAAATAAAACTCTCTAATACAATCAAATAATTAATAAATTGTTTAATTGTTTTGGTATTAATTAATTTTTTATTTTATTTTAATTTATTTTTATATAATAGTTTCTTAGTTTAATAATAAATCCAGATCTAATAACTAATTGAATCAAATTATTAAAAAATCCACAGGAAATTATTGTTATTAAAGATCCCACTGTTTTGCTGGTAATTTATCCCATTTTTTTGCTAAACAACCATTGGATTCATTCCAATTTCAACCCGTTTATTAGTGATCTTTATTTTAAATCACATTCTTTGTTAGACGTATCAAGGGGTATTATTACATTAAACAGCATTTAAAAAAAAATTTAACATCATGAGTTCTTATAATCAATTTGATCAGAATGGGAACCAAGCTGAATTACAAAATAATATGATTAATCCTGGTGCTATGCCTTTTTATCCTGCTTTATTATCTTATAAATGGCCTCCTATGTTAGATCCAACTTATTATAATGTTACTACAAATGTTAATAATCCCATTAACAATCCTAATGATGAAGATGTTGATGTTAATTTGATGATTAGTGTGTATAATTTACCACCTGGAACAAGATGGAGAGAAGTTAAAGAACTTGTTTTGTTATTATCACAAAATGATGATGATGATCAAGATACTGATGAAAATAAAGATCAAGATCCTTGTTTAGTAAAATATGTTCAAATATTTCAACAAAATCAATCTGCAATTATTTCCCTAACTACACATGAAGCTGTTGCTAAGATTTTAAAACAATTGGATAATTATGTTTGGAAAGGGTTTAAATTAAGTTGTACTACGGGAATTGATAATGAACCTCCTCCTTCTTCTTCAATAAATAATGATGTTTCATGGACTTCTGATTCTATATCAACTAATCCAACTACAATTTCCTATGATCAGAAACAACCAATTGATCCTGAATCTGATCCTCAATCTCCTGATCTTCAATCCCCTGATCAACAACAAAGACATTATGACTACTATACACCTCCTCAACAATACTACTATCCACCAATAATGGGTCAATTCACATTTGGTGTTCCTCCACCACCTCCACCACCTCCTCAACCTGGTATGATCCAAACTCAAGAACAACAACAAAATGGATTATCACCTGTAACATTACCTCAACCTTTACCACCTGGTGTAATACCAGTCCCGACCAATGCTACTGGTGGTTCTGTTACTCCTCAACCTGGAACACCTTTATTAAATCCACCAGTTCCTCAAGTTTCAATACCAATGCAATCACCACAATTTCAACAATTGGATATGAATACACCACTTGGAAGATCTCCACAAATAATACCAACTCATGTTCGTTCTCCAATATCAATGAATATTAATCCTTATCAAGCACCCCAATTCATCCCTACTCAAAGATATATTCCTGGTTATTATCAAAATCATTCTAGTACACCAATGAGACAAATGTATCGTAATCAATACAATCAATATCAATACCGACCATCAAATGGTTCATTAAACAATCCAATTAATAATTCAAATAGTAATTTATTTTATAGAAATCATACTTTTAAACAATTAAATTATAGATCAATAATGGATATTAAAACCAATGAAGAAGATCAAATAGATCCTCCAGATAAAAAAAGATTATTTATTGGTAATTTACCATTTACATCTGAATGGAGTGAAGTTAAAGATTTATTAAAATTAGCTGGTTGGGTTCAAAGAGTTGAAATTCCAAAATTTAGTGATGGAAATTCAAAAGGTTTTGCAATTGCAATGTTTGAAAATGAAATTGATGCTGTTAGAGCTATTAATATGTTTGATGGAGTTATGTTTCAAGGAAGAAATTTAACAGTTAGATTTGATAGATTTGTAAAAATTGGTGATCGTTTTGAAAAAAAAGAACAAATTATTAATACAATTAAACCAATTGAAGGTGATATAGAAGAAGATGGTGGTGAAATTAAAATTGTTTCAACTTCAACTTCATTATTAGAAATTCAAAAAGAATCATCTTTAGATGAAGAAAATAAAAATGATGATGAAAGATTTGAAAATGAAGCTAGAAGTTTAGTTGAAACAATGAGTGCACTAGAATTAAAATAAGATTAATGAAAAAAGAAATGGGTATTATTTATAGGAAGATAGGGTTGGGAAGTGGATACTATTAATTTTATTGTATGGTTAAATAATTTATAATGAATCCTACAAGTTTATGATTTTTTTGTAATATATATATTTGGTTATTTCTATAATCTATAAGTATCCGTAACATTGTTATAACCAAAATAAGTAAAAAAAAGTAGTAAAAAAAGTATATTTCACAGCAAAGGTGTAAATTTCATCATTGGTTTTTTTTGTAATTCTTCAGGTTCTTTACCTTTATCTTTAAATTTAAAAGAATCATCATCATAATATAATTCTAATTCAATATTTTTAATATTTGATTTAAATAATTTTTCAACTTCTTCATCATTTGTTAATTCTTTTGAATTAAAACAATTTTTTAATCTTAATCTTTTATTATTTGGACCAACTATTGATGAATTATTTATTGAATTTAATGAACTTGATAAAATTCCAAATGCAGTTTGTCCATTATTTATTAATTCTAAAAAAGTTGGAGGTGCAGAACTTAATGGAGAATAAGTAAAATTTAATAATTTTGAACCATATTTTAATGAAACTTGTTTATTAAATTCTAAATCTGCATCTGATGGAATAATTGGTAAAGTTGGACTAATTAAAGATTCCATTGTAAATTTTGTAATTTGAGTTGAAACTAATGGATATTCTTTTAATATAATTTCATGTAAAATTTCACCTAATATATACATTAATTGATCAAATCCAAAATCTTTAATACAACCACCAATTAATTTATATAATAAATTTGAAGCTTGATTTTCATTTAAAATTAAAACATCTTTTGATTCAAATCCTAAAGATTTTAAAATTTTTGAAATTGTTATTGTTGATTGTAATTTTTCAAATAAATACATAATTGAACTTGATGGTAAATCATGGAAAAATCTTTCTAATACAAAAGAAATTGAACAATTAATTGTATTTTTACCTAAATTTAATAAATTTTCTTCATGTAAAATTGGATCATTATTTGATAAATTTAAACAAGTTTTTGATTTTTCAATAAAATTTAATAATTTTCTTTTTGTAAAATCTGATATATCAAATTGAGTAAATTCATGAAATGATGGTAATGTTTTAATAGCACCAGGAGATGTTCCTGGAGTTGTAGTTGTTGTAGTTGTATTTGAAGAGGTTGTAGTAGTTGTTGTTGTTGTTGTTGGATTTGTAGTATTATTTGGAATTAAAATAGCTGGTATATTTGAATTTGAAATTGAACCAATAGTATTTAAAGTAGTATAATTTGATAATTGTAAATGATTAGTTGTAGGAGAAGTGATTGGTTGTAAAGGGGTTTGTAATTGTTGTTGAATTGATGAAATATTATTATTTAATATAAATCTATCATTTTTTAATCTTGATTTTGATGATCTTTTCCTATTTCTACGAACACTTTGAATAGCAGCTCTAACCAACTTATCAAAATCAGGTAAATTATTCATAGGATATCCATATTCAACTCTCAGTAAATTCGCAATTTGTTTAATAGTTTCATCTTGTTCAGAAGCTTTCTTTTCACTAAGATTAAATTTATCAATTAATTCCAGCCGTCTTGTACTAAATACTTTCCATTTCTTGTCATCATTAAAGTTAAGCCGGTTCCTAATCGTTTGTGTGATACCGCCGTTTGACATACCCTTTTTTTTTTACTTTGTTGTGTGTTGTGATGTTTTTTTTGAATTGTATTGTATTGTTGATGATGATGTTTTTGTCGATTTCTCTCCTGAAGTTCAAAAAAAATTAACAAACTTTATAAAACTTTACAAATAAACTTAATAGACAACAAATTAAATTAACTTAAAATTGATAATATTTTAATATTTTAATAATTTCATGAAATTATTTAAATAATTATAAAAAAAAAATGAGTGGAATTGGATTAAAATTAGCTGCTTTATTTATAAGACAAGTTTCAAGACCAATTGCTGTAAGTTTACAATAATAATGATAATAACAAAAATTAACAATTTAGGTTGCAATAAAAGCACAAGCTAAAGAACATGAATCTTTTAAGAAAATATGTATTAATCTTGCACAACGAGTTCATAGTACTGATGTTAATTTAAGAATGAAATTAATGGGACAAAAAAATGCAAAAGTTCGTCCTTTAAATGATCAAAAAGCTATTGAAAATGGTGCTACATTTTTATCAGAAACTTTTATATTGTAAGATTATTATGTTTTATCACTTAACTTTATTAACAACTTTAGTGCTGTTGCTGGTGGTATTGTACTCTTTGAATCAAATAGACAACGTCAAAAAGAATTAGCAAGAAGAGAAACTGTTGCAGATGATATAAAGACATTACAATATGAAATTGAATATTTAAAAAAGAAATTAACTGAATATGATGTTAAATTTGATGATTATGTTCCACCAAATGGAATGAATCCTGTGGTTTTAAAACTTGATGAAAAAGGTAATGAAATTGATTTAAATAAACAAATGAATGAATTACAACATAGAGTTGAAAAACTAGATCAAAGAATAGAGAAGGATGAGAAAGTTATTGATACTAATACTAATGATACTAGTAATACTAGTAATACTAATGATACATCAAAAACTGATGTTAATTCCACTGAAAAAGCATAATAAAAACACCAAAACAAAACAACAACATACAATATTAGATCATTATATATCCACTTGTACATAGAATCTCATTTATCAAATATTTTCATTGTAATTTTTTTATTGTTGTCATGACAACTAATTTTCATAACAAACGCGTAAACAAACTAAATCCTACAATTCCAACAATAATTTCTTAATAGTACAATAACCTCAAGTCAACCTAGAGATAAAATAGATTTCCAATTATATAAAAAAATAAAAGTATAGAAAAATTATATTATAAAATTTCTTTCACTAAAATACAGTAAAAAAATGATCAAGAATTCGGTTGATATCCCCCTTTATAATAAAAGAAAAAAAGTGTGTAAATAAAAAAAAAATAACCTTTGAAATATAATAATAATAGCTGTGTGGGTTTATAGTATACATTTGTTTTTTTTTTTTACCAATTTCAATTTGATTATTTGGTTTTCTTCTTTTCAACTTTTAACAACAAAGCCTAAAAAATTTTGTTAACAACGTATTTTTAATAAATATAGAAATTTCACAACTTACCTTGTTAATATGTGGCAAAACACCACCATAAGCAATAGTAGCCTTAATTAAAGTATCCAATTCTTCATCACCTCTAATAGCTAATTGTAAATGTCTTGGTGTAATTCTTTTTAATTTCAAATCCTTTGCAGCATTACCTGCTAATTCTAAAACTTCAGCAGTTAAATATTCCAAAACAGCAGTCAAATAAATAGCAGCTTTAAAAAGTTAGTAATTATAATAAAAGTTCTTGATTATAGTCACATACCTTTTGCACCAACTCTGACTTTATTTTGTGCATTTCTTTTCAAAAATCTTTTAACTCTACCAACTGGGAATTGCAATCCAGCTCTAGCAGAGTGGGATTGTGATCTCAAACCACCATCTTTGGCACCTGATTTACCTTTACCACCGTGAACTTTACCAGTCATGATTTATAATGTTGTTTTTATTGAATCTTGTTTATATCAGGATATAAAAAACATAAACAGGACAAGTTTGTTTTGATTTTCTTTCGCGACTTGTTGCCTTCAACAAAAAACTTCGGTTGGGACACCCAAACGGCCGGGTAAAAACAATTAATTTATAGAAACATAACTACATCTTATTAAATAAAACAATAAACATTTTAATACCCTTTTATAACTATATACATTCAAGGGTTAACTTTTATATACTGCTATCGTTTTGTTTTATCATTATTTTTCTTTTTGTAATTAAATATCAAAGCTTGCTTCAACTTAGAAACCCATACCTGGTGGAGTTGGCATACCACCAACAGCTGGTTTTGGATCTGGAATATCAACAATTGCAACTTCAGTAGTAGCTAATAAAGAAGCAACACCAGAAGCATCTAACAAACCTTGACGAACAACCTTTAATGGATCAGTGATACCAGCAGCAATCATATCGGTGTATTCACCTTTGGCACTGTCATAACCTTTGTTGAAATCTTCACCATATTCATCAATAATCTTACCAACAACAACAGAACCTTCTTCACCAGCATTTTCAACAATCTTTCTAGCTGGTCTAGTGATGGCTTTTCTAATGATATCAACACCTAATTTTTGATCAAAATTATCAGTCTTAATATCGTTTAAAACTCTAGAAGCTTTTAATAAAGCAGTACCACCACCTGGTAAAATACCTTCTTCAACAGCAGCTCTAGTAGCATTCAAAGCATCATCATAACGATCCTTCTTTTCACCAACTTCAACTTCTGAAGCACCACCAACTCTAACAACAGCAACACCACCAGATAATTTAGCTAATCTTTCTTGTAATTTTTCCTTTTCATAAGAAGAAGTTTGTTGATCAGCAACAGAAACCTTAATTTGTTCAATTCTTTCAGAAATTCTATCTTTAGTACCTTCACCATTTAAAATAACAGTATCTTCTTTAGTGATAGTAATTGCACCAGCAGAACCTAATAATTCTAAAGTAGCTTCAGCTGGTTTTAAATCCAATTCTTCAGTGAAAACAGTACCACCAGTTAAAATGGCAATATCACCTAAAGTGTTTTTTCTGTTATCACCAAAACCTGGAGCTTTAACAGCAGCAACTTGAACTTGACCTCTTAATTTGTTCAAAATACAAGCAGCTAAAGCTTGACCATCAATATCTTCAGCAACAATCAATAATGGTCTTCTATGTTGAGCAGCCAATTCTAAAGCTGGAACAATATCTTCAATAGCTGAGATTTTTTTTTCAGAAATCAACAACAATGGATGTTCAAATTCAACTTTACCAGTTTTAGTGTTGGTAATAAAATATGGAGAAATAAAACCTCTATCAAATTTCATACCTTCAGTAACTTCTAATTCATCTTCTAAAGTTTTACCTTCTTTAATGGTAATAACACCTTCTTTACCAACTTTTTCCATAGCAGAAGCTAATAATTTACCAATATGAGCATCACCATTAGCAGAAATGGTGGCAACTTGAGCAATTTCAGCAGAAGTAGTAACTTCTTTCTTGTTTTTTTGTAAGAAATCAACAACAGCTTCAACAGCAGCTTGAGTACCTCTTCTTAAATCCATTGGGTTACAACCAGCAGCAACATTCTTAACAGATTCAGAAAAAATAGCTCTACCTAAAACAGTGGCAGAAGTAGTACCATCACCAGCAGATTCATTAGTTTTGGAAGCAACTTCTTGTAATAATTTAGCACCCAAATTTTCAAATTTATCTTCTAAAGTGATGGATCTAGCAACAGTAACACCATCTTTAGTAATTTTTGGAGAACCAAAATCTTGTTCAATCAAAACATTACGACCTTTTGGACCTAAAGTAACAGAAACAGCATCAGCTAAAGTTTCAACACCTTTTAATAAAGCGGCTCTACCTTCAACACCAAATTTCAATTCTTTATGAGAATAGTTTCTAACTAATTGTAAGGCTTGTCTTCTGACAGATGGACGAGTAGCTCTCAACATTCTTTATATATAAATTTTTAGTTGTATATAACTTTTTGTTGTAAGTTAATTATTTTTGTAAAAGAATAAGAAAGTTGTTGTTGGAGGTTTTGGATCAAATTTAAATTTTTGATGACTATTTTGCTAGAAAGTTCGACAATTCTTTAGCCAAATTGTCATACAGGGCCCAAAAGGTGGGAAAAAATCTGGAGAAAATGGCGGAAATTGTTCAAATTTGATATTAAAAGAAATAATATAAAACAATAATTTCTACTAGAATTACTATTACTACAATATATATTCAATTGACTACTTTATTAACTTCTTTAAACACTTTAAAATCAGTTTTTCATAAATTGGACACCTCTCGGTTCCGTTGCTGCTAGGCGGGGGGCGTGCGGATACCGTCGACAAAAAAAAAAAAAAAATTGACATGTGGTCATGTGATTGACAAAGAGGAGGGTAAGTTATTATATAATACTTTGATTAGATATTAGCATAAAATTAAATTATATAACACATTAAATTAGTCTATTAAAAATTAAGCTTTAAAAGCACCTTCTTTAGAAATTGCTTCTCTTCTATCATAAGCTATAGCACTTCTATCACCAGAAACATGAGTATAAACTAAATAAATAGCATATAAAGAACTTGGAAACCAAGCTAAAATTAACAAAACAATACTTAATAAAGTTTGTTTACCAGAACCAACAAAGGCAACAGCAACTGGTGGAATAATTAAAGCTAATAAGTATAAAACAAAAACTGAACCTGGAGAATATTCTTTTGGGCGACCAGATTCAAAAGCTCTATCAATATTTTCATCTTTTGAAGTTGGTTGACCTTTTTGAGTTTGAACAACTTTTTTAATTATGTAGTTATTATTTTCTGGTTCTTCTTCAGCTGAAGTTCTAAAATGAGTATTTGGTGGAACATCAATTGGAACTTTAGATGTTTTTTCATGTTTTTGTTCTGGTAATTCTTGATGAACTGGTTTTGGTTCAGATAAATGTTGTAATTGTACATCAGCTAAATCATGAGCATAAACTTGTTTAGCTAGTTGTTCATCTTGATCAATTTGTTGTTGAGTGTTAACAGTATTTGGATGCACATCTTGAACATCTTGCTGAGAGTCAACTGTGGAACTCTGTTGTTGAGAATTGATAGGAACTTCTTCAGTCATAATTTATTAGTGTATAATATTATTTAAATTCATATGAAGAAATGGGAATTGTTAACAGCTTTTATATCTAAGAGCAAAAAATTCATTGATTTGCTATTTACCACAGTATTAGACAGTGAAGTGGTGGTTATGAATGATGAAGAGGAAAATTTGCTCCCTCTTAGGCTTTTAGTTATCGACTATTTACACTTTATTCTGCATGTAGAAGCATGGCTGTAACAAATGCATGAGTGTAGCGAAGACAGTGCTGTTTTGTAAGATATGGTTAAAACTGTGTGACTATAATGGTAGAAATTATTATGGGTGTTATGTGTAGGTGAAAGTTGTGTTGTATTAATTAAATAGGAACAAGTTATAAATAACGGTTTTTTTTATGAAAGTTATTAGTTGAATATTTGTAACTAGTAAATTAGTGGTGCTATCCAACAGTGATTCCCTGCATTGAAAATTAGGCACCATATTAACATTTAGTGCTAATTTGATCAGATGCAGATGTCATAAGGGAACAACCAAAGAATTAGAATGGCTAAGAATTGAAATATTTTGATGCTATGTGTCATGGATCATGTCTTCTGACAAGTAAATCACGATTTAAATCGTTTCAAATAATATTATTAGTAACGAATTAATTTTCAGACTCTATCAGAAGTTACAGCATTTGTTTCATCTCGACGTATTAATTACCAAAGACTCATAATCTCAAACACAACTAAAGATGTTAAATATTGTTTACAAATTAGTTGTAAATAATTTCAAAATTTAAACTAATTTGAAAATTTTTAATATGATTACTTTCTTTGAAACTTAAACACTAATAGTTATTGTGTCAAACATTTCGATTCTCGCTTGATAAATTTTATTATGATGGGGAATAATTACTAGGTATAAGAATCAAATAATAAAGATTCCATGAAATCAATAAGATAAATTTGACACTATATCTTTTTAATATCCCATTTAACAATATTTTAAACAATTGAATATAATTGATCTCGATGGTTTTATATATTTATAATCTATTAAATAACAAGAAATAAAACACCCAACTCTATTACACTTGTTATTTATTTCAAATTTCAGTAATTTTTCATGATGGGAACAAGTGAGAACAAGAGATTATTAAGATGAATAAAACATAACAATAAACTGGTAAATAATATCACAGTAAATAACACAATAATCATTATCTTTACCATCATCACTTTTTCAAATTACTTTTAATTTTCATTTCAGTGGCAAAATTTTTTATTTTATTTTGTTTTGTTTTGTTTTGTTTTGATCTTTTTTAAAGAAAATTTCACTGTGGAACAGCAGAAAAAAAGTTTCAGTTTAAATTCGTTTTGCTGTTAAAATAAATTTTACTTCTTTTTAAATTCATTGGAAATAATTGGAAAAGAATCAATTTAAAAGATGCTGAGGTTAAAATCAATCTTCTTATGGTCTGTTGTGTTATACTTCTTGTACTCTGTAATTGATTTACAAAACCCTGTTTTTGATCCATACAAGGCTCAATTCAACAACTCCATAAATGAAATAACAAGCAATAAATATTATCAAGAATATGTTCAACCTACAAACATCAAAATCACTGATTTTTCAAATGAACATATTGTCCCTGTTGTCAATAAAGTATCTCAATCTTCTAAAGAAGCTTATTCTACCCATATTGCTCCTCAATTAGATGCTATTTCAACAAAAGTTTTAAATTCAAATGCTTATAAGAAATTTATTGCTCCATATTTACCTCAATTAAAGGAGTATTACAAAAAGGCTTTAGAACATGTTGTTTTTTATGCTAGAGTTGCTTATAATAAGATTCATCATCATTCTGGTCAAGCTTATACTAAATCATCTCCTCATATTGTTAAATTCTATAATCAAAAATTTGTTCCATTTGTTAAAACTTTATCAGAAAAAATTGTTTCTAGTGCTAAACAAGGTTACCAAATTACCAATTCTAAATTTAAAGAAGTGTATACTTCTCATATTGAACCAATTTATTTGAAATATGTGGATCCAAAAATTCAAAAAGCCACCAAGAAAGTTGAACCATATTTAAAACAATTGGAATTTCAAGTTACTAAATATTATAAACTATTACAAATTGAATCTTATTTTGCCATTGCTAAAGTTTACTTAAACATTGCTTCAAAATATGTCAGTAAATTTTATTCTAATAAAGTTGTTGTTTCTGATGTTAAATCTACTGTTGAAATTGATAACCAAAATAATGGTGAATCAATTGTTGAAGAAGTTGATATTGATCCAACTGCTTTTTCTAGTGCTACACCAGCATCTATTGAAGAAACTCCTGTTTCTAACTCTAAACAAACATCTACTCCAGAATTGGAAGATGATATTGATACTTTGATTCCAACTGAAACCAATGTTTCTAAATCTATCAAATCATCTGCAACCACTGAATCTGTTGAAGTTTTTGGTACTGCTGCTGCTGCTGCTGCTGCTGCTGCTGATGATGTTGTTGATGATTCTTCTGAAGAAGCTTCTGTTGAAGATTCTGAAGAAATCTCTACTAAAGGTATTGAAGACACTGAAGTTACTTTAACTTTAATGGATGAAATCATGCATTGGAAATCATTTATTGAATTAACTGTTGATAATATCTTCCAAAATTTTAATAAATCTGTTATTGATATGGAAAATTCTAAATTAAAAAAATTTAAACCAGAATTAACTGAATCTTTAAGAAATATTACTGATTTAGCTTATCGTGAATATGGTGCTTTAGATAAGATCATTTATAACATTAATTCTACTACTGAAACTTTAGAAAATGGTCAAACTGTTGAAGTTGATAGAACTGGTAAAATTATTGATCATAAAATAACTAGAGAAGAATTCCGTGAATTATTAAAAGATAAATCTTATGAATTGGATACTACTGCTAATAAAGTTAATGATAAATTACATAACTTTGTTTCTGAAATTGAAGATGAATTAGAAGTTGAAAGAAAATTGATTGTTGATATTTATGAAGAATTTGCTGAAGTTGCAATTAATGAATTTAGTAAAAAAATGATGTATTCTTCTTATTCAAATAAATTTAACAAGATTAAATTACAAGAAGAATCTGAAGAAGATACTACTGGTCATGAAGATGATGAAAATGTTAAAGATTGGAAAGAATATGTTAAAAGTAAAAATTTTTTGATTAAAAAGAGAGAAGATTTAATTAATTTAAAAGCTGAAACTCCAAATACTGATGCTTTATTAAAACAAATTCATACAACTATGAAAACTTTAGATCATGAAAAGGGTAATTATTTTGCTATTTTAAGAGCTAAAGCTAATTTAGCATTTCAAGAACGTGAAGCTAGAGAAGCTAAAGAACAAGCATCTTTTGAAGCTGAACCAGGTGAAGATGTGGATGATGAAGAACCTATTGAAACTAAAACTTTGAAATCTGTTGTTTACACTACTGTTACTATTGATAAAGATGCTGAAACTTTGACTCCTGAAGCTACTGAACCTGTCAATGAAGTTGAAGTTGAAACTGAAACTGAAGATGTTATTCCTGATGAAACTCCAGAACCTACACCAGTTGTTGAAGAGGAAGAGACTGAAGAAGAAGAAATTACTGAAACCAAAGAATCTACAGAAGAATCTCAACCTACTGATGTTGCTGAAGATGAATCTGAAGATGAAGATGAAGATGAATTTGAAGAAGCTGAAGAAACTCCTGCTGAAGTTATTGAAACTGAGACTGAAACCATCAAAGTTGCTAAAACTCCAGAATCAAAGTCTCAAACTATTGAAGAAGATTTTGAATCTGTTGAAGAATTAGCTGAAGAGGATGAATCTGTTGAATCTTCTGAAGCAGATGAATCTGTTGAATCTACTGAAGATGTTTCAGAAACTGAATCTGATGAATCTGTTGAAGATGTTCCAGAAACTGAATTTGATGAATCTGTTGAATCTGTTGAGACTGAAACTACCACTGATGATTTTGATGAAGAAATTATTACTGAAATCACTGAAGAAAGTACATTTGAGACTCCAGAACCAGAACCAGAAACCAACATTTCAACTGAACCAGATACTGCCTCTGAAAGTAAAGAAGCAAAGGTTAAAGCTACATCAAAACCAAAAAAGGTTAGAAAATCAAAAAAGGCTGAACCAGTTGTTTAAAAATATTGTTAATTTTCATTTATAATTAATCAAAATAAAACTTAAACCCACTTGAAAACACAAAAAAAAAAGAGACTATTGATACCATTAGATTTACCGTTCTCCATCCACTCATTTTACATTCATTAATATTATTGTATAGTTCATTGACGTTTATTTTCTATAATTTAATGAAATAGTTAATTACAGTAATTTTGGACTTTTGTTAATTCGGGAATTTGCTGTAAATTGGAATGTCGTATAATTATATAAATTATGAGGATATAAATATGAATTTAAAGTCGGTGGAATGTATATCTTATATTATATACTGATGATATGATAAGATAAACACGTATTACTAGTAAACTTCACTACAACTCACTAGAAATACACTAAAATAAAATATCCGGTTCGTGCAACAACTTCTTTTTTTTTTGGCGACGCGTCAGGAATTTTTTAAAAAAAAACAAAATTGAATTTCAAACAATTGGCCACTTTAACAACAAAAATAGTGCAAGTTGATTCATTAATTTTCATCAACAAAACACATAAAAACCATCAATCAATATCTTCTTCACTTGAGCAGATTAATAAGAATTCATTGAACAATGGCTTCTACTTTTGATGTTGGAACGTATGTTATTTTTATTGCCAATTTTTTTTTATTAAGAAAAATGGACATTTTTTTTTCCTTTTGCAATCATTTTTGTCCCCATCATTATGAAACACTAACACTAAATTTATAGTCGTTGTTGGGTTCCAAGTGAATCTGAAGGATGGGTTGGTGCTGAAATAACAAAACATACAAATTTGAACGATAAACACCAATTAGAACTAACCATCGATTCTTCTGATGATATAATCACAATTGAAACTGATAATTTGGATGAATCAAATGATAAATTACCATTATTAAGAAACCCTCCAATATTAGAGGCCACTGAAGATTTAACTTCATTATCTTATTTGAATGAACCTGCTGTGCTTCATGCAATTAAAGTTAGATACTCACAATTAAACATCTATACATATTCTGGGATCGTGTTAATTGCCACAAATCCTTTCCAAAAAGTTGATCAGTTATATTCTTCTGATATTATTCAAGCTTATTCTGGTAAAAGAAGAGGTGAATTAGAACCACATTTGTTTGCAATTGCTGAAGATGCATATAGATGTATGAAACAAGATAAAGTTAATCAAACTATTGTTGTTAGTGGTGAATCTGGTGCTGGTAAAACAGTTTCTGCTAAATTTATTATGAGATATTTTGCTACTGTGGAAGAAATCACTAATAATAACGATTCAGAAGTCTTGGGTCATAATGCTAATCATCATATTGAAATGTCTGAAACTGAACAACAAATTTTGGCTACTAATCCAATTATGGAAGCTTTTGGTAATGCTAAAACTACAAGAAATGATAATTCATCTCGTTTTGGTAAATATTTGGAAATCTTGTTTGATGAAGATACTTCAATTATTGGTGCAAGAATTAGAACTTATTTATTGGAACGTTCAAGATTGGTTTTTCAACCAAAAACTGAACGTAATTACCATATTTTTTACCAATTATTAGAAGGTTTACCTGAAGATGAAAAAACCAAATTAGGTTTAACCAAAATTGAAGATTATAACTATTTGAATCAAGGAGGTGATTATCATATTGAAGGTATAGATGAAGTTGAAGAGTATAACACTACTACTGATGCATTGTCTTTAATTGGTATCACTGATGATAAACAATTTCAAATTTTCCAAATTTTAGCTGCTTTATTACATATTGGTAATATTGAAATTAAAGCAACTAGATCAGATGCAAATTTATCTTCTGATGAACCAAATTTGGTTAAAGCTGCTAATTTACTTGGTATTGATCCTTCTGGGTTTGCTAAATGGATTGTTAAAAAGCAAATTGTAACTAGATCTGAAAAAATTGTTTCAAATTTGAATCATAAACAAGCTTTAGTTTCCAGAGATTCTGTTGCAAAATATATTTACTCTGCATTATTCGATTGGTTAGTTTCTTATATTAATAATGATTTATGTAAACCAGAAATTGCTAAAGAAATGAAAACTTTTATTGGTGTTTTAGATATTTATGGGTTTGAACATTTCGAAAAAAATTCTTTTGAACAATTTTGTATCAATTATGCTAATGAAAAATTACAACAAGAATTTAATCAACATGTCTTTAAACTAGAACAAGAAGAATATGTCAAAGAAGAAATTGAATGGTCTTTTATTGAATTTAGTGATAATCAACCTTGTATTGATTTGATTGAAAAAAAACTGGGTATATTGGCCTTATTAGATGAAGAATCTAGGTTACCTGCTGGTACTGATGAAAGTTGGATCAATAAGATGTATCAAACTTTGGATAAAGCACCAACTGATAAAGTTTTCAAGAAACCAAGATTTGGTCAAACAAAATTTATTGTTTCTCATTATGCTTTGGATGTTTCTTATGATAGTGAAGGTTTCATCGAAAAGAATAGAGATACTGTTTCTGATGGACATTTGGAAGTTTTAAAAGCTTCTCAAAACGAATTATTGATTGAAATCTTGGATAATTTAGATAAAATCTCTGCTGCTGCTCAAGCTCAAAAAGAAGAAGCTGCTGCTGCCTCTGGTGCTTCAAAAAGACCAGGACCATCTAGAACTGTCAATAGAAAACCAACTTTAGGTTCTCAATTTAAAAATTCTTTGATTGAATTGATGACTACAATTAATTCTACAAATGTCCATTATATTCGTTGTATTAAACCAAATGAAGAAAAAGCTGCTTGGAAATTTGATCCATTAATGGTTTTGTCCCAATTAAGAGCATGTGGTGTCTTAGAAACTATCAAGATTTCATGTGCTGGTTTCCCAAGTAGGTGGACTTATGAAGAATTTGGTAGTAGATATCATATTTTGTTACCATCTTCTGAATATCAAAAATTGTACACAAATAATGCTGATTCTGAAACTGTCCATAAAATTTGTGATTCTATCTTAACTAAAACTGTTGATGATAAAAATAAATATCAATTGGGTTTAACTAAAATCTTCTTTAAGGCTGGTATGTTGGCTCATTTGGAAAAACTGAGATCAGATAAATTACATAACTCAGCTGTATTGGTTCAAAAGAATATTAGAAGAGTTTATTACCGTGAAAGATTCTTGGATGCTAAACAATCTACCATACAATTACAAGCTTTGATTAGAGGTTTCAATACCAGAGTCAAAATCCAAAAAGAAATTGAAAGTAATGCTGCTACAAGCATTCAAACAATTGTTAGAGGATTCTTGGCTCGTAAGAAGTTTGTTTCAACATCATCTTCCATTATTGTTTTACAATCATTAATTCGTGGTTATCAAGCTAGATTAAGATTTGTTGAAGAACAAAAATTACATTCCGTTATCACTATTCAAAGAACAATTAAGGCTCATAAACAAAAGAATGAATACAACAAATTAAAGAAAGCTGCAGTTGTTACACAATCTGTTTACAGAAGTAAATTAGCACAAGCTCAATTGAAACAATTGAAGGTTGAAGCTAAATCTGTTAACAAATTAAAAGAAACTAGTTACAAATTGGAAAACAAGGTTATTGAATTAACTTCATCTTTGACAACTAAAATTAAAGAAAACAAGGCTTTAATTGCAGAAATGGATCAATTGAAAAATCAACTTGAAGATACAAAGAAAACTCATGAAGAATTGAAAGCTAAAGAATTATCTACTCAAGAACAATTTGGTGCTCAATCTGATGCTCATTCTAAAGAAGTTGAAGCATTAAATGCTGATTTGGCTAAATCTAAAGAATTATTAGAATCTTCTACAAAGACAATTGAAGAATTGACTGCAGTTCAATCTCAATTGAAAACTGAAGTTAAAGATACTCTTGATCAATTGAAACAAGCACAAGATGAATTGGCTAAGCATGAAACTTATGAAGATGATTTAAAGAGACAAGTTGCAAGCTTAAAGAATGAATTAGATGTTTTGGCTAAACAAGTTGGTACTGGTCATCACAGACATGTTTCTAGTGTTGCTGGTGCTGCTGCCGGTGCTGCCGGTGCTGCTGGTGCTGCTGGTGTTCTTACAACTCCAAAGAGAACAAGACGTTTCAGTCAACAATCTCCATCTCAATATCGTGATGATGATTCTAACAGTTTCAGTCCAAAACCTGTTTCTGTTATTCCAGTTTCTAATAACGAAGAAGATGCTGAATCAACTTTAAGCTCATTATCTGCAATTACTAATGAATTGTACAGTTTATTGCAAAACTCTAAAATACTACATAGTGAAATTGTTCACCAATTATTAAAAGGATTGAGTATTCCATCTGCTGGTGTAATGGCTGACTTATCTAAGAAGGAAGTTTTATTCCCAGCTAGAATCATTATTATTGTTTTAAGTGATATGTGGAGATTAGGTTTAACTAAAGAATCTGAAGATTTCTTAGGTGAAGTTTTAGCTGTTATTCAAAATGTTGTTTCACAATTGAAAGATGATGATATCATTCCACATGGTGCTTTCTGGTTATCTAATACCCATGAATTATACTCTTTTGTCTCATATGCAGAAAACACCATTATTGAAAATGAAACCATCTCTAGTGATATGGGTGAAGAAGAATATGCTGAATATTTGAAATTAGTTGCTGTTGTTAAGGAAGATTTTGAATCTTTATCTTATAACATTTATAACATGTGGATGAAAAAAATGGAAAAAGAATTGGAAAAAAAAGTTATTTCTGCTGTTGTTTTATCTCAATCTTTACCAGGTTTTATGACAACAGAATCTGCACCATTTTTATCCAAGGTATTCTCTGGTGGTAATCAATATAAGATGGATGATATTTTAAGTTTTTTCAACAATGTTTATTGGTCCATGAAAACTTATGCTATTGAACCAGAAGTTATTAATGAAGTTATTATTGAATTACTGAGATTTATTGATGCTGTTTGTTTTAATGATTTAATCATGAGACGTAATTATTTATCTTGGAAGCGTGGTTTACAATTAAATTATAATGTTACAAGAATTGAAGAATGGTGTAAAAGTCATGAAATTCCAAATGCATCTAATTATTTGGTTCATTTATTACAAGCTGCTAAATTATTACAATTAAGAAAAGCTTCTGTTGAAGATATTGAAATTATTTTTGAAATTTGTTATGCATTAAAACCAGTTCAAATTCAAAGATTATTACAACAATATGCAGTTGCTGATTATGAAACCCCATTAGATGCAGAAGTTCTGAATGCGGTTGCACAAAAAGTTAAAGCCCAAGGAGCTGGTTCTAATGATTTCTTTGAACCAGTTAGTGGTGATGGACATTTTGAAGATCCATTTAGAAAGACAGATTTAAGACCATTTTCCAAGGTTGAAGCTTATGTTCCTGCATGGTTGAATATGCCCCATATCAGAAGAATTATTGAATTGGTTACCAAAAATGCTACAGCTCAAGAATATTTGAATAGTAGAGCTGAAAGTGGTGATCCAATTGAAGTTTATGAAGAAACCAAGATTGTTGTTGCATGATGAAATTGTTACACCTAGTTAATATTTTACATTATTTTACTTCTCTTTTATTATTTTTTTTTGATATATACAATACAATTTATTACAAGTGTAGATTTGAGATATTGAACGAGTGTATTACTTCTCTATTGAGAGATTTGGTGAGATTTTTAGATTATGCTTACATATGCAAGAACATGCACTTCAAATATTAAACACAAAACCCAAAGAAATACTAACGCTCAAATATCTCAAATTATCAATAGATATTGAGACCAATTAACTTGTAAAAACATAAATAGGTTGTTTTGAGTCCAATTTTGTCAACTCATTATAATACTCCATTGTGAGATAATAGAGATAAATCTTTGCTATACATTCGCTATACATTTGCATTAATACACAGATACGTTTACAGAGATTTAAAAAATTAATAATAATAATAACAAAATAATTGATTATGATCTATACTAAGAGTATTAAATTTTGTTGTGATAAATGTATTAATGGACATCGTCAAAAAGAATGTAATCATTTGAATAGAATTTATGAGGGTAAAATATTTATAATTAAAGATCGTGGAAGACCTTCTAATAATTTTGAATATTTGGATTTGATTGGCAGATTAAGATTAACATATGGTGAGTTGGATCCATATAAGAATGAGATTTGCCCAAAAAGTGGTCAATATAAGTTTTTATGTACACCAAAATGTTGTTCAAATTGTAAAACCATTGGTGTTTATTTAGATAATAATAGTGCAAAATTATGCAGATATGTTAAAGATAAATCAGTTGATTGGGATATTTCACCTTCATTTCCAAGAACTGCATTTGAAGATATGAAAAATTGTAATAATAATTATAATACTATTAAAAATTTTAAAAAACCAAGTTTAGAAGAAATTGATAAAGCTAATTCATTAGCTATTGGTTCAAATGGGAAATTAAAAGGATGTCATGTTAATAAACATGGTCGTATTGTTTTACAAAATCAAGATATTGATTTATTGAGTAATCAACAAGGTTTACCAGCTGAGTTGATGGAATATGATAAACCAATTCCAATTCCAATTGAAAAAATTCAATATGCTGGTGAATTTTTAGGACCTCAACAAGAATTAATTCCTGTTGTTTTAAGAGAACATTTATTAGATACTAAAAGAAAGATTATAGAAAATAAAGAAAGATTCATTGAAGAAATTGATAATGATGACTATAGAAAAGATGAAGATAATCATAGTAGTGATGAAGATTCAAGTGTTGATTCTAGTACTGTTCATGAATTACAAACAACTCAATTAGTTAATCAACAAATGCAATTGAATCAAGGTTTGATAAAACCACCATCTGCATCAATTAATGAAGTTCAATCTCATCTTGTTCAATCTATTGATTTGATTCAGACTGATTTTTCAAATGATATGATTTCACAACTAATTCTTAATGGTGTTGATAATAAAGATAAATCATGGCAAGAATGTATTAATGATGTATTTAATGAAGATTACAACTATAAAGATGATTTTTTTACAATACCACAAATTACAGAACAAGTTGAAGTTGAATCTTCCAATAATTTTGATATTGATGATTTTTTTAACTCATCTAAAGTTGAACAAACAGATGGGTTTAATCATAGTATACATGATGATCAATTGGTAATGTTGGATCTGAGTAATTTTGGAGAAGGATTTGAAAGTCAAATTAATGGTGATCTTCCTAGTACACCTCCAAATGTTCAATTAATACCAGATTTAAACAGTGAAATTCAAGGGTTTAAAAGTATTAGTTTACCACCTGCATCTTTACAAAACAATTATCAGTCAACTTTATCACAAGAACCATTATCTAGTGTAGTTCATGGCCATTCAGATCCAAGAGTTGTAAGACATTCAAAAAATAGATTATCATCAAATCATATAAGGGCTAGACAACAAGCACATCCATATAAAGTTGTGTGTAATGGTGTAACCAATGGTGTTAGTAAATCAAAACCAACCATTGACACTATATCGGTTTATTCATCATCAAGCCATGGAATTGAGAGTGATTTTCAACAGCAATAGACCAGAAATATATAGTTATCTCTTTAGAGTGTTTATTTACATTTTTAGATTTTGATACGTATCATAACACATGTGTAGATCTCGTTTGATAGTTACAGAGAAGCAAAGAACAATTGATTGTAATACTACTGATACTGATAGTAGTAATACTGATACTAGTAATACAACTAGTAATACTAATACTAGTAATACGAGTAGTACAAGTAGTAGTAGTAGTAGTAGTAGTAGTAGTCGTAATAGTAGTAGTAATATAGTAATAGTAATAGTCCACTTGATCATCTCGTTTAACTCAATAAAAATTTTTTTCACATGGCAAAAAAAAGGAAAAAAAAAAAAATTTTATTTAAACGCAACGAGATCCTTTTTTTCTTTTAATTTTAAATTGAAATAATTAAAACTATTTTATAGTCAATTACTACAATCCAATCATTATGTCTGCTCCAGCTTCCAACTACAAAGTTGCTGATATCTCTTTAGCTGCCTTTGGTAGAAAAGAAATCGAATTATCTGAAAATGAAATGCCAGGTTTGATGGAAATTAGAAGAAAATATGGTCCAGAACAACCATTAAAAGGTGCTAGAATTGCAGGTTGTTTACATATGACTATTCAAACTGCTGTTTTGATTGAAACTTTAGTTGCTTTAGGTGCTGAAGTTACCTGGTCTTCTTGTAACATTTTTTCCACACAAGATCATGCTGCCGCTGCTATTGCCGCTGCTGGTGTTCCAGTTTTTGCTTGGAAAGGTGAAACTGAAGAAGAATATTTGTGGTGTATTGAACAACAATTACATGCTTTCAAAGATGGTGGTAAATTGAACTTGATCTTGGATGATGGTGGTGATTTAACCTCTTTAGTTCATGAAAAACACCCAGAATTATTGGAAGGTTGTTTTGGTTTGTCTGAAGAAACCACTACTGGTGTTCATCATCTATACCATATGGTTAGAGATGCCACTTTGAAGGTTCCAGCCATCAATGTTAACGATTCCGTCACCAAGTCCAAGTTTGATAACTTGTACGGTTGTAGAGAATCTTTGATTGATGGTATTAAAAGAGCTACTGATGTCATGTTGGCTGGTAAAGTTGCCGTTGTTGCTGGTTTCGGTGATGTTGGTAAAGGTTGTGCCATGGCCTTGAGAGGTATGGGTGCTCGTGTCATTGTTTCTGAAATTGATCCAATTAATGCTTTACAAGCTGCTGTTGAAGGTTATGAAGTTAAACCAATTGATGAAGTTGCTTCTATTGGTCAAGTTTTTGTTACTACTACTGGTTGTAGAGATATTTTAACCATGAAACATTTTGAACAAATGCCAGATGATGCCATTGTTTCTAACATTGGTCATTTTGATGTTGAAATTGATGTTGCTGATTTGAAAAAACAAGCTGCTGATGTTGTTAACATCAAACCACAAGTTGATCGTTATTTATTGAAAAACGGTCGTCATATCATCTTATTGGCTGAAGGTCGTTTAGTCAACTTGGGTTGTGCCACTGGTCATTCTTCTTTTGTTATGTCTTGTTCTTTCTCTAATCAAGTTTTGGCTCAAATTGCTTTGTTCAAGGCTAATGATGAAGAATTTAGAAACAAACATATTGAATTTAAGAAAACTGGTCCATTTGAAAATGGTCAAGTTTATGTTTTACCAAAGGTTTTAGATGAAGCTGTTGCTAGATTCCATTTGAACAAATTGGGTGTTAAATTAACCACTTTGTCCAAGGTTCAATCCGATTACTTGGGTGTTCCAGTTGAAGGTCCATACAAGGCTGATCACTACCGTTATTAAGCTCTTTATTAAAAGGGGGTTTTTTCCGCCGGTTTATATACATTATGATTTTATTACATTAGCATATGCTTCAACTGCATAGTTTATTATTATTACTATTTTTTTTTTTTACATTCTACATATTTTTTGCTGCTCTTTTATATTATATTATATTGATGATTTATGAATTCAGTTTCAGTTTCATTTTTGGGGTTATATACAGGTATATAAATTGGTTAATATTAATTGCATCCTCAACGGATAAATTTAAATACACTTTTAATGTAGATGTCATATTTCTATCTTTATTTATTATACACAATATGCTCTATGTCTAAAACTTGTTATTAATCAAGTATTGACCAATTTCTTCTCCAAAATATTCAATAACTTCACCTTTAGAATTATCATATTGACTTAATCTATCAATTTTGGTTAAAATATCATAATTAATTGTATTATTAATTTTAGAATCTTGTTTATAATCTGGATGCTTTAATACAAAATTTCTAATTAATTGAGCACCTGTTGGAATTTCACCAGAAGCTCTTTTACTAATCAATTGTAAATAATAATATAATCTTGCATGTTCATTAGTTGAATTTGGAATGATTTGGAAAGTTGTTTTTAAATGATTGATGACTAATGGGATTAAAAATCCATTAATAATTTCATCAATTGATAATTCATCAACTTTATAATCATCACCATAAACATTTTTTTTAAAATAAAATTTATCTTTAATAACTGAACCAGCTTTATGTGCAATTTTCATATTTGATTCAACTTTTGAAATTGGAATATAAAAATTTAATAAATCAGATTGATTTAATATAGCTTGACCAACTAAAGTTATAAAAACTGCAAAAGCTGCATTTTCAAAATCAGTAAATTGAATTTCCATTGGTCTAAATTCAACTCTCCAACCAGGTGTTGATTTATTAGTTGGAATAGCTTCTTGAGTTGGAGGTTTAAATCTTAAAGTTTGCCAATTTGTTGATTGAATATTTTCAAAATGATCAGTTTCAACTTTATTATCTTGATTAATTCGTTCATTAAAAATAACAATTGGATCTCTAATGTATAAATGTGCAAAATGAGATGCTAAAGGATTATCAAAAAAATTTGATGGATGAGAAGATAATTGTTTAAATACTTTATCATTTAAAGGTGGATTAATATCATTTAAATCTGATTTAAAAAATTTATAAGTAGCTTCACCAGTTTTTTGATCAATTTTTTGTATATCTCCAAGATATTGATCAACTGAATCATATCTTGATTTTGGAATTCTTTGAGTTTTAGATTGATCTTCAACTCTAATACCACCAAATTCTTTACCAACTCTTAATGGATCAACAGAACGTTCATATGGAGTTCTATCATCAACTGCACCAGATATAACATTCCATCTAACATCTTGATCAGCTAAAAATCCTTTAAAAATAGGTGCTGATGCTGTTAAACTTAAGAAAATAGGTGCAAAATTAACCCAAGAATCATATAAATAACGACTCTTAAATAAATTTGGTGCTTGAACAGTAACTTGTAAACAAGAACAACCCATACCAAACCCCATTGAATCCATATAAATATGACCAGCTTGAGCAGCACCTAATAAAGGTTCTTCATCTTCTGGAAATTCATTTCTTTCAAAAGGAATAGAATCATCAAATTTAGGTGTATTAATATCTTTAAATAATGGGATATTAATTGCAACTTTCTCACCTCTTCTTTTTCTAATATTTGCTGTTAAAGTTGGAAATCTAACATGTCTATTAATTATATCATCTGGTAAGAATAAAGATCTTGAAGAATTACCATTTGGAATTGTGGCTGGTTCAGTAAATTCACCAACACCCATTAATGGGAAAGAAGTGACAGTTAAAGGTTTGATATTGTCATTATTTAACACTTGTTCAGTGATTTTTCTTCTTAAAACCATGTTTTGTTCAACGTATAAATAATCATTTATATTTTCACCATCATAAGGTTTATTTGGAGTAACTTCAATCATAAATCTACCATATTCAGGATGAAAATTTAAATTATTATCAACAGCTAAAGAAAAATCAACACCATCTTTATTTAAATCATTCAAAATATGATCTTTTTCAATGTTTAATTTTGCAATTTTTTCCTTGTTATTAAAATGAATTAAGGAATATTCAATTTCATCACCCCAAAGATATTTATCATTTTTTCTCTCATAAGCAGCTTCAAACATGTTGATTAGTTGTAATAACCCATTTTCTCTGACATGTTCAGAGTATTTACTGGATTCTTCCCAAGGCAATGGGGTACCTAAAGATAATAAACCCATATTAAATAGTTGCTCAAAGTTGTTGTTGTTGTTGTTGTTGGTAAAGAAGTTGTGAAAATCAAGAAAGAATCCAGTGTAAATTGAATTAAAGAAAGTGTGTTGTTATATTCCAAGGTACCAATAGCACCCAGATTAATATATATAAATTTTGTAATTCAATTTATAAACAACTTATTTGAGATCTATTTTATTTCCAAACTCTCTTTTTAAAGTACTGATTAACTGATTATTAATTAATACTTTATTATCAAAGAAAAAAAAAAGTTTTTGGAAACTGCACAAAGTTAAAACTGGTAAATTATTTCCGTTTTTTCTTAACGTGGCAGTTAAAATGATAATGTGTTTAATTGGGTATTAAATGAATTTTTGTGGTATTAATTATTAAAT
The DNA here is from genome assembly GCA_030579655.1 of Liangdongia dryadoides. Taxonomy (NCBI): domain Eukaryota; kingdom Fungi; phylum Ascomycota; class Saccharomycetes; order Phaffomycetales; family Wickerhamomycetaceae; genus Liangdongia; species Liangdongia dryadoides. The sequence goes on from JAKTRJ010000017.1 coordinate 157,273, forward strand.
ATATATAATTTGAAGAAAAGAAAAAAATCTACAGTTCAAATTTCATTTCTTCGAGACGAAATAATCGCCATTACACAACTTTGTTACAAGTTTAGCTAATTTCCCTGAACTTTTCAAGTTTTTTTTTTTTTTCTTGTTTTTTTAGCTGCAGACTCGCATTTAAGTACTATGGCTTCCCATTACTATATACAGAAAAAATTTGCATTGTTGCAAAAGTTTTAATTGGATCAATCTTTGTTACTGTATTTTACTGTGTAATTATATAGTTTAAATTACTTGTCATGCGGAATAACTAAAATTAATAATACCTCATTTCATTACTATACTACTGTGGATATAATTTTATATACTTTTTTCTCCATTTACAATTGAAACTTCACTAACATCACTTAAATCTGGTCGTTCTTCTCCTTTACTACTATCATACAACACTATTCCATTCTCATAAGCTATTTTCCGTTCATCTCTTTTGTAAGCATATAATAATGGGAAACAAGCTAAAATCATTGTAAATGCAAAACATGCTGTAATACTATACCCAACAAGATATCTAGGCCCATCAACAGTAGGCCACACTAATCTACCTATCCAAATAGTGGTACTCTGTGCCACTGCAAATTGGACAATGAAAACAATTGCACGTTCTTGTGGATCATGTCTTAATATATCATTAATCCAACTATATCTAACTGATGCTGTACTCCAACCAGCATAAGCCATCATGAATGCAAACCATTTTGCAGGTTCAGGAACTTCCCATATAGCTAATATAACATTACCTATCAAATTAATCATCTGACTTAATATAACTGAACCATATCTACATCTAAAAATATCAGCACCACCACAAAAAATTGCAACTAATATAAATCCAACTCCTGCTTGTGTTGCACCTAAATCATTAACTCTTGATTTTGAATATCTTTTTAATGATTTAATCCATAATAAGAACCCATTACCAGTAGTATTTGAACCATTCCAACCACTAATATCAAAAGCTGTCAATCCCCAAATTTTCCAATCTGTTAAAATTTTCAACCATAAATTTTTATCAAAAAATGATGTTGTATGTTCAGTATTTGGAGCTTTAATACCATCATCTTTTAATCTTTGTCTTGCTAATCTAATTTCATCATCTGTTAACCAAATTGAATAACATTTATATGGACTTCCTGGTAATAAAAAAAATCCAATTATACCAACAACTAAAGATAAACATCCATCAATTAAAAACATCCATTGCCAACCTTTTAATCCATTTTTACCATCTAAATGTTGAATTGCACTACTAGCTAATAATCCAGAAGTTGCACTTCCAATCATATTTCCAAAATAATAAAAACCAGCTCTTCTATTAATTTCATGAGATTTATACCAATTACTAAAAGTATAATGAGCTGCTGGATAAAACCCAGCTTCAAAACAACTTGTAAAAAATCTCATTGCTTGTAATTGTGAAACATTTTGTGTTTTAAATAATCCAATTGTAAATGCTGACCAACAAATTTCACAAATTGGTATAATATAATGAATTGAAATTCTTGGAAATAAATACATATAAGGAAATTGTAAAACAACTAACCCAACATTAAAAGCAGTGACTGTATTAATATAATCATTACCTTTCATACCAATATCTTCTTTCATTCCACTAACATAAGCATTTTGAAGATTTGATTGATCTAAAGATTTAATCCAAAATCCCATACACATATAAAATGCAACAATAATATCTAACTTAATTAATAAAGTTTTTTCAGCACTTGATGTACCTTCTTCAAACCAATACCACCATTTATGTCTTTTTTTTTCAAATTTATTAATTCTATATTCATATTCATCAAAAAATTTCCACCATGGTCTATTTGATTCATCCCTATATTCAATTTCTGGAACTCTTGTTGTCTTTATTTCATCAACTGGATAATCTTCAACATTTCTTAAATGTGGAATAATCTTCCAAATACCGTTGGTACCCATATTTTTGACTACTTTCAAACTAAATCATAGACATGATAAACGTTAAACACTTTGATCTTTATATAAACTAACGTTTTTCACTAAAACAACTAATAAGACAGAAACAAGCCATAGTTGTGAATAAATACTATAATCATAGTGCTATAAGCGAAAAATGCTGATCTTTATCCAATTCAAAATGGCCAATGAGTTAAACATTAATGCGCTTTTATTTCCTTAAATGGAGTTTAGTTCGGACTTTAAGAACAGGTGAGGCGGAGATCGGAGATCTGGATTAATAAAAAAAGAACCTTAGTTGTAGTGTAGAGAATAGAAATGGTGCGTGTAATTCTTCTGAAGTCTTCAATTTCTACGTCAGGGTCCACTTCTCGAGACACATTTTTATTGTTCCTCAATATTTTAAATTAGTACCGGTTTTTAATAGAATTAATTAGTACCGGTATTAAATCGAAATTAGTACCGGTATTAAATAAAACTAATGTCGATATATAACAATAAATACACCATATTTGATGCTAAAAAACTCTAAATTAAACTGGAATTATTAAATAATTTTCTTAACAAAAATTCAGCTTAAAACTCCTTATAAAATCTTCTTTAAAACTTTTTTTTTTAAATTTTTTTTTCTCTTATCTTTTTAATAACGCCACAACTGTCATCATAATGTCATCTCAAACCCTTTCAAAACATTAAAAAAAAATTAATTTAATGTAAATAAAACATTCAACTATAACAATAATTTATTAATCATGTCTAAAAGAAAATCAGATTCTAAATTCAAAACCATTTCAAAAAAACATCAACTTCCAAAACCAAATATTTTATCATTACCTGATGAAGTTTTAATTAATATTTCATCATATTTAATTCAAGAAGATGCTTTATCCTTATTATATTCAAATAAAAGATTTACAAGATGTTGTAAAATAAGATTATACAAGAAAATTTTAATTTGTGAAAAACCTCAAGATTCTTATTATTATCAATTAACAAAATTAAGAAAAATTACATTATTATCTTCATGGGATAAAATTTTAAAATTTCTTAGTTTTATTTATATTTCTGCAAAAAATAATAATAATTTAGAAACTTTAAATTATATTGAAGAAATTTCAAGTTATAATTTTTTAGATAGAGGAAGATTAGACAATCATAAATATCTTAGTGGATCTGATTTTAAAAATATTTTATTATTTAGACAATATTGGGAATTTGTTATTGATAAATTTATTAATTTAAAACATTTTATTTTCCCAAAATCTTCAATTGAAAAATTATTTAGTATTAATTATAAAGCAAGAACTAAATTAACTAAAATTTCAATTAATATTGAACAAGATGATAAAAATTCAGGTTTATTAAGTGCATATCAATCATTACAAACAAATCCAAATTCACAAATTGAAAAAATATTTAAATTTCCAAATTTAAAATCTTTAAGATTAAATCTTGATACTTCACAAAATTTTAATGAAAATACAGTTGATGTTATTTATGATATATTAATTGATTCAAAAAGTTCAACAAATTTAATTGAATTTGAATTAAATGGGAATTTTGGTGCAATGGATAAAGATCATGAATATGAATTAAGACATTTTAAATTTGATTTAGCAATGAATCCAAAAGCTTGTTTTTTAAAAGGTTATCAAATTGGTGAAGCAGTATTTAGAGATGATGTTGCAACTTTAAATTGTTTTTTTGATGATTTAAATAATTCTTTTGAAGAAGAAATTGTTGATTTTCAAGATCTTGATGTTGATTCTTCAATTTATGATTATAGTCAATTAATTCCATATAATGGAGTTAAAAATATTGTTCATAATGATACAAGATTTATTAATGATGCAATTTTTGAAAATGAAGATGAATATGATTATTATTTTGATGAAGCAGATGCAGAAGATGATGTTGATGATAATGATGTTCGTATATTAAATGAATCTTCAGAACATATTCAAGAAAAATTATTACGTGGAGTTAAATTTAATTCATTACATGGTACATTAAGTAAAATGGGATTAAAATATCTTGATCAATTTCATAATTCAAAAATTTTTTTAAATTATTTATATGTTAAAAATTTTAGTTTTATAAATTTAAAATCATTAACATTTAGTAATATTGATTTTGAATTAATAAATAAAGAAAAAATTAATGAATTATCATTAATTTTTAAAAAATTATTTCCAAATTTTTATAAGATTGAAGAATTAGCATTAAGAAATATAAATATTAATACAAAACATGAACATTATAGTGTTGTTGATGCAATTTTATTATCAAGTACACCTGATATTAATCCATTTCAATCATTAAAAAAATTAGTATTTTCATGTTTACCAATATGTTGTACAGATTTAAATTCATTTGGAAATTTAACTTCAATATTAGAAAGATCAACAAATTTAAAAGATTTTATTTATATTGCACCAAAAAATGTTAATATTAGAAAATTTTATAAAATTTTACAAACATCATTAGAAACTTCACAATCATCATCAATTACAAGTATAACATATATTCAATTATTTAATGTTATTCAAGTTATTGTTAAAATTTTAAATATTAAAATTTTTAAAAAATTTGCAGAATTTAATAATTTAAAGAAAGTTGATGATTATTATTTTAGATTATCAAAAATTTTAGTTGAAATTATGAATATGTTTATTAGAGTTGATAATTATGAATGTAATAATGTTTTTAAAAAAAATTTTATTCATGAAATTGAATATTTTAAAGATGAATATTTTTATTTATTTAAAAATGATGTTAAACAATTTTTTAAATTAATTCCAACTTTACAAGAATTTACTTATTATGGATATACATTTAAAAGATCTGCAATAATGCCATAATATATATATATGACTATTTATTTTCTACTGTAGATAACTTTACCATTGGGTAAAACTTTTTTTTCACCAGTTTGTTTCTTCTTTTTCTTTTTTGAACCATTATCTAATTCATCTTTAGTAATTATAGATTCTTCTAAAGGAGCATCAGATAAATCAATAATTAAAGAATTAAAAATTTTCCCAATTGATAAATTCCATAATCCAATAGGAAATTTAATTAATATAGTATCTTTAAATTTTGGTTCTTTAACATCATCTTCAGAAACTTTATGTAAAATATTTTCATCATTTGAATCAATCATAAAAACACCATCAATTCTAACTAAAAATGAAGTATTTATTGAATCAATAGTAACTTTACGTTGTTCAGTAATTAAACCACCACTAGAATTTTGTTGAGCACATTTTTTAATTTCATTAATTAAATTTTTTAATCTTTTACGATTTTGTGATGTTGATATTTTTAAAATAATATAATGAGAAACACCAATTAAAATAAATAAAAATATCAAAACAAAGATTAAACCAGGTCTAAATTTTTCATATAAGAAAGTATTATTTTTATATTTTGGGAATCCATTTGATAAAAAAAAATCATAACGATCTTTTTGATGATTTTTTAAAATATTTGAAACTAAATTAATATATTCAAAATAAGTTGTAGCTTTCTTTTTTTGTTTACGATCTTTAAATTTATCAGGATGCCATTTAACACTTAATTTCTTAACTTGTTTTGAAATTTCTTTATGATTTGAATTAATACCATTTGGTAATTTTAAAAATTTATAAAAATCTATATCTTGACCAAATTTTAATTTTAATTCATGATTAATTCTAAATATTTCATAATCTTCAGCACTCCAACAATTAATAACACTAAAGACTGTAACCAGAATTAAAAAGAATTTAATTAATTTCATTTTATTATAATTTATTAATAAATATGGTTTACGTGTATTTATTAAAAAAAATATTTTCTCATAAAAACTTTTAATATTATAAAATTTTAAAATAAATAAAATGAGTCAAAAAGTTAGTTTTAGAGAAAGTTTTAAACTATTTAAATTTGTTAAATTGATTACAATTTTATTAGGATTTTTCCATGGAGCAATTTTAGCAAGATTATTATTATTATTACCTTTAGTTGGTAGAAAATTCTTACCTGGAGGAATTTCTGAATTTGTTAATATTGTCACTATAACTATTTCAATTATAGAAATTTTATTTAGTTTATTTAAATTTATTCCAATTACATTACCATTTATTCTTTTGGCAAATTCATTAAAATTATTTATTGTTTTTTATATTTTTAGAAATGATGTTGAATTTAAAGTAATGAGACATGTTTGTTATTCTTTATTAATATTTAGTTGGTCATTTCAACAAATGATTAGTTATATATATTGGTTTGTTAGATTAAAGAATTTAGGTTCGGTTTCACAATCTTTATTTAAATTAAAACAAAATGTTGATTTATTATCATTTCCAATAATTTCAATATCAGAATTTATTATTTTATTATTAAGTTTAAAAAATATTTCAAAAAATGAAAAATGGTTTAAATTAATTACACAATTTATTTTATTATCATTTTTCCCAATTAAATTCTTTTTATATAAAAGAATGATTTTTAAATATTTAAAATTAGAAAGTGATAAATTAGAATAAATTTAAATCTTTTAAAAATTCATTTGCATAATTTTTTTTATCTTCATCATTATTCATTTGTGAAATTTCTTGTTTAGCCATTTCAATTTTATTTAAAATTGTATTTAAATCTGTAGGTGGTTCTTGTTCTTCTTTTAATTCTTTTAATTCAATATCTTTCCATTCATGATTTTCTAATACTTGTCGTATTCTTTTAATTCCAGTAAATTCACCAAATTCATTAATACCATTTTCATTAAAATTAACAATTTCAATAGAATCTTCATCCTCTTTCAATCTATTCATATTAACAACTAATTCAATCCCATTCCATAAATAATCTTCATTATTTTGTTCTTTTCTTAATAATTCAGTTAATTTTTTTAATTGAATAATTTGATTTGATATAGTTTCATGATTTGATACAACTAAAATAACACCTTGTAAAGCATCTCGAACTTCTTTAGCATCATCACTCATAAATATTTTAACCCATTCATTAAAATCATCAGGTTCATCTATCCAAATATCAAGATTTGCATCATAATAATTAGTACTTATATCAACATTATGAATTAAACCTGATAAATCATTTGTATCTTTGATAGATGGGGTTCAATTGAATAGTTTTTTTAATAATCCCAACTTATTAGTATTTTTATCACCAACTAATAATATTTTATTCATTATCTATAATCCCACTGTATTTTATTCTTATAATTATATTAATTTATCGTTCGGTCTAAAATACCGTATATGTAATTTTTTTTCAAAATAAATTAATTAATATTTTATTACACCAAAACCTTTTTAAAAGATAACAAAGATAAATGATAAAGACTCATAGATTTAAGTAGTTATAGAGTTATAGTGACAGTATATATAAAATGTTAACATATACAAAAGAAATGAATCAAATAAAACCAGTATGTGAAACAATAAAAATGATGAAGAAGATTAAATTAATGAATGAAAATAATGTAGAAAACAGATAAATAGATGACTCAGTATATTATATCCTTATTGGAAGAGCTTGAAGCCTCTTGTTCTTTTGTTAAATCATGACTATTTGGATGTTTCATAATACTATGATTACTTTTAACCATTTCAACAGTTTCTAAACATCCATGATCATCAACAACATCACCTTCAAAATAATCAGTCTTCATTTCAGTACCTTCATCATCATCTTCATGTGGAATAAACATGTTTAAGAAAACACCAGTAAACCCACCAACTGCATAACCAGTTTCAGTAACTAAAACAATAGCATCTAAAAACCCTTGTAAAGATTTATTACCACCTTTATAAGTGAAAACATTATCAAACCAAGTTGGAACTAAAGTGGACCCTAAACCCATAACTAAAGTACCAGTTAAAACAAATCTATTTCTTCTAGTCATTGGATTAGTTGCAATAATACAAACACCAGAAACTGCAACAGATGTAAATAAAAATGTAGTCATCCCACCTAAAACAGCTTTTGGAATAGAAACTAAAGCTGCTGCAAATTTGGCAAAAATACCCATAACAATTAAAAAGAAACAACACCAATATCCAGCCATTCTATTTGCACATTTTGTAATAGAAATAACACCATTATTTTGAGCAAATGTTGAAACTGGTGTAACTGTACATAAACAACTAATAATACCATTAATACCATCAGCTAAAATACCACCTTGAATACGAGATTCATACATTTCACCTTCAACTTCTAATCTTGAAACATCACAAGTAGCTGTAATATCACCAATTGCTTCCATCATTAAAACAATATATGTTGCAAGCATTGGTAAAACTGCTGGTGCATAAATTTTTAATTTAAAAGTATGAACCCACATAAATGTAATAACTGGAGATTGATCAATACCTGTTCTATCAAAATAATTACATGCAGCAGCAACAATACAACCAACTAATAAACCAACAATAACTGCACAAGATTTCATAATTGGTGCACCCCATTTTTCACAAAGAATAATAACAACAAAAACTAAGAAACCTAAACCAATAAATTCTGCAGAACCATATAATAATGGATGTGGTGCAGTTTCTGATGGACACATTTTACCAATACAACCAGAACCACCAATCCAATCTTCAAAACCAGTACCAATTAAAGAAATACCAATTAATAAAACAACAGGACCAGTAACTAAAGGTGGAAATAATTTTTGTAAAAAAGCTGGAGGAATAAATGATAATAAAATTTCTAATAATGCACAAACAGTACCAGTAGCTAAAATTGAACCATAACCATCTGGACAAGGTAATGGATTCCCATCAGAATCTAATTTACATTCACCATTTTTATACATCATTGGTAATGATTTATTAACAATAGTAATTGTTGCAAATGAAGTACCAACAACTGAAACTAAACCTGTACCAATATAAAATCTTGTTTTATAAATATGAAATCTTGTAATTTGAACTAAAGATAACATACCAGAAACAATTAAAGAAGCAGAAACTAAATATTGAGTAATTTTTGAACCTAAATTTGCAGCAGAACCAATAATTAATGGAGGTGTAACAACACCAGCAAGCATAGATAATGCATGTTGTAGACCTAATAAGAAACCTAATAAAACTGGCATTTCAGAATTCAACCCAAAAAAAGGTTGAACTTTTTCTTCTCTTGAAACAAAAGGAATCTTTGGGGTGAATAAATACTTGTAATCATAATCACCAATTAACCCATGTTTAGTGGTGAATTTTTTAAAGTACCTGGTTAAAGTACTTTTCAAAGCGTCAGTTTTTGCCATGTTAGTTATTTTATTTTAATATGGGATCTTATTATTAAAACAACTAATAATAATGTGAGATAAAACAATGAATTTAATTTAAACAATTAAGAGATTTAAGTTGGTATTTATTAATGAATTGTAATAATCAAAAAAAAACTGTTTATCTTATCGGTTGTCGATTATGCAATGTTTAAGTCTCGGTTCTCGGTGTTTTCCAGGGACTAATTATTCAGCCGAGGGTCTGGGACTTAACTACTAATTAATAATTAATACAATTAAATATAATTAATTAAATATGTATATTCAAACAACTACAAAAGTATCAACATCCTCTTTAGAAATAATCACATTCAGCCCTTCCTTTTTAAATAATTCCTTCATCTCTTGTAAATACCCTCTTTCTGAATTAGAATGATTAACAGTAATAATATGAGAACCACTTTCTTTGAAAAATAATCCTTCATGGTGTGATAATTCACCAGTTAAATATAAATCAACTGGTTGACTACTCTTCAAGTCATTAAAAACACCACCACCAGAACCTGCACAGATTGCTACACTTTTAATTGGTTTTTTCCAATCATTAGTACCAACTTGTAAATGTTCTAAATTTAAATACTTTTTAACTTGTTTAACGATAGTTTCTAAATCAACACTTTCTTTTAATAAAACATATCTACCAACACCAACTTCAACATCTTCTTTATTTGGAGAAATAACACTGACTTTATCAACATTACCTGTAGTATTAAATAATTTAACTAACCAATCGTTAACACCGCCTTTAACAGCATCAACAGAAGTATGTGGTGAATAAACAGAAATACCATTAGAAATCAACTTCACTAATGATTCATGTTGTGGATTGATACTTGGGGAAATTTGTTTAATCCCTTTAAAGATAAATGGATGATATGCAACGATTAAGGAGATATCATTATCAATTGCTTCATCAACAACTTTTTTAGTTAAATCAACAGTTAATAAAATATTAAATGATTGGGTCTTGGTTTTTGCTTGAGCAGTGATTGAAGAATCAACTAACAAACCAACATTATCCCAAGCAGTCTCTGCATATTTAACTGGGTAGTATTTTTGGACGATTGATACAGCTTGTTTTAACATTATTACTCTTTAATACCCATCACTATATAGGCCTGTACCTTAATTACGTCTCGAGACGTTGTATCAGAAAAAAAATTTTAATAACCCTCCCTCCACTACTATAATTGGAAAACTATTTAGTCCAGTCCATTTGACCTTAACTTTGCATTAAAGACTATTCTTCACACTTAGATATTGTCAAAAGAGAAACAACTAGTTCGGTATAGTCCTACTTAAGATCCATTTCTTTCGCCGTTAGTCTCTGGAGCGGCCTTTTGATTAATCTATCAATTAAAGGTTAATTGGGAAATCTAATTTTTGATCGTCATATCATCTATTGGTTAGTTAGAAGTATGTCAGAGATGCCAGGGCACTTGCTAAACATTTAATATGTCTGAGATTAATCATCGATAGCTATGATGGACCTATTACAAATCTTGATATAATATACACTTTATATGGGGAGCTTAAGCCATATAGTATTGCATTAGCCTCATGGCACTGTACTATTAAGAGTTTATCTATCTACATATCAATGCTTAACCTACGGTAGTGAGAACTAGATAAAGTGGTGTAAATCAATTATTAATACTCCGTCCAGAGATGCTCCCATTATTAGTTAAAATAATCACAAGATAACCCATCAAATTCTATACTTAATTTTCACCTCTAAAAACTGACTTAATTTATGTTTTTGACTCAGATTCATGATAATCATTGATTTTGTTTAATTCTGGTAGCTTTAACTCTGTTCATATTTATTATGATGATTAATGGTTAACAGTAGTAAAATATTTTCATCCGGGTATAAACTCTGAAAAAAAAAATTAATCTTTTTCATCAACTACATACAACACATACATACAACACAGTTCAAACATGAGTCTAAACGCAGATTATTTGAAGACAGTAATCACTGAAAGACTAGAGGCTACAGAGGTTTACGTGGAGGATATGTCTGGTGAGTAATCTCGACAATTTTTTTGGTTACATATTGAACTAACATTTATTTTAGGTGGTTGTGGTGCAGCTTTTGCTGTTATTATTGTTAGTCCAGTATTTGAAAAAAAAAACAAGTTAATGAGAAGTAGGTTAGTCAATAATAGTCTAAAAGATGAAATTGCATCTATTCATGCTTTTACACAAAAAACTTTTACACCAGAAGAATTTGAAGTTCAAAGAACTAAGTTTAATTTATAATATATTTATTCTATAACTTATTATAATGACAAACTTTTGGTATTAACAACCAAACAACAACATAACTCAAGATAACAGTACCAATAAATACCAATAGGTACTTCATGGATGTTAAATGTGTAATATATCCAACAATGTATGGAATGATTGCAGAACCTGTCCCACCAAGACTTGACATAATACCTAATCCAGAAACATGTAGATGATGTGGTAATAATTTTAATAAAGTGACACAAGATGTTGGAAATAATGGACCAATAAATATACCATTCCCTAATGCTAATAATTTGATTAAATATGTAGTATCAAAATTCATAGTATAAATTGTAAATATAAAATGTGAAAGAAATGATAATATAGAATAACATAATGTGGCTCTATATTCATTTTTAAATTTAGTAGTAACAAATCCTAAAATAATTCTTCCAACTGTTAATCCAATCCAAAACCATGAAACAATAACTGATGCCCCCATTTGATTAAAATTTTTAATACTTATTAAATATGATAATAACCAAGAACCAATTGAAATTTCAACACCAAGATATAAAAATAAATATAATGCAAATAATAAAATAGTTTTATTCCGTAATAATTCTTTTAAACTAGATGGTCCTTCATTACTCAAACTTAAAATATATTGATACATTAATGGTGAATCATGTTTAAATAAAAAAAATGCAGCAATACCTAGTGCTATAGCAAATATAGCCATTAATCTATAATAAACTTGATATTCCCATTTCCCTAAAATATATGAGATTAATGGTGGAGCAATAACTGACCCAATACCATAAAACCCATGTAATAATCCCATTAATTGATTATTATCAACTAAATAAGTTAAAAACACATTAATTGTAGAATCAAATAACCCAATTGATAATCCTGTACAAAAATGAATAGGAACAAAAACAAATACAGGTTCAACATTTGGACCTAATGAATTGATACTAAATGTAACAGCTAACCCAAAAAAACCTAACAATAAAACACCTCTTCTACCAATCCTATAATGTAACCAATCATTACTTAATGCAGCTACTGAATAACCAAAAAATTGAAACATGAAAACTAAAGAAATTATAGTTTGTGTAGTGTGATATTTGTCAATTAATGTTGGGATTAAAGTACCAACAGTCTGATCAGACATCCCAATTAAAACAAATGATGTGAAACAAAATAATACTTTTATTTTTAAAAGTGTAGATTCCCTCCAATCTAAAGTATCAAAAAATAAAGCTTCATCCTTATATGTGATCGTTATTGGCCCATTAATTGCACCAGGGTTTGTGTCATCACTTTCTTGCTCTTCAATATCAGTATCAAGATTATCATGATGAGCATGAGGCTGTTCTTCTGGGTTTTCAAACTCATTATTTAAATCAAATTCAAAATCATCATTATCATGTACTTTATCAGTATCCAATAAAACTTCTCTCAGTTCAATATCTTGTTGTTCTCTAGACATTTCAATCCTCAATCCACCATCTATCTGATTTGTTAAAAAACTATTGGAAATTTTTTATAATCTTTGCTTCTTTAATAGTTTACATCTTTACCAAATTTGTAAACTAAAACTCCTGCTCTTTCCCCATAAAGAAAAAGCGCCTGAATATGTGGTACGTACCATGTCTTACATGTAATTGCATGCGTCTACATATACTCACATGTATATAAAACAATGTTTTTATTAAATAAATAAATATAAATTACAAATGACTATGATAACACAGTCTTGGGATAGAAACCCAAACTACAACAAATTCTAGCATAATCAATCCAACCAATATCAATAATGGTTTTAATGTAACTATCTCTGTAACATACCCAATTAAAAATGGAATGATAGCAGACCCACTACCACCAAGACTAACCATAACACCTAACCCAGAAACATGTAGATGATGTGGTAATAATTTTAAT